>OX393566.1:26042419-26092003 GCA_947652115.1 Blastomussa wellsi | reverse complement strand
GGTTAAACTGTATTAAAGTAAAAAAATATAATCTTAAGACTTCATTCAAACCTTTCAAATACCACCATTTCTTTCCAGAATTTCAGTTGTTTTTGTGAAATATAAAGGAAAATGGCGTGGAAATTTTCAGAATCTAACTATTCATAAAAAATATTACCCGTGCATGGCAATGACAATGTACTTCTGTTTACCTTTTTATCTGCTCCTCTTGTATCAAGTTGTATTGAAAAGTAAAGAAGTATAACAGATTGTCATATTGTCCGTCATATTCTCTGACAGTATAAAGTGAACAGCGAATAACAATCAGTACATGCAAACATCAAAGGACAGTTAATTTGCAACTTATGGACTAAGATTGGATTCTTAGATACGAAAACAGTTTTCTATACCTTTCTAAAATGTGCTGATCATATTCCTTGAAAAAGTAATAAATGGCTTCAATAGTGGCAAGGCATGTATCTGGCTTTCTCTGAGGCCTAAAAAATACAAAATACTCCTTACATTCCAATAAATTAGAAGTTAATGCTGATAAAAAGGTTCCAAGAAATGTTCAGACCAATTACCCCACCCCACCTCTAAAAAAAAAAAAAAAAAAAAAGGTTCCAGAGGGCAGAGGTATTTTTAAAGCAACGAATATGAAGCTAATTAGGGTATGAAAATATTCTTATTACTGATATTCATAATTTTTTTGTTAGTTTTGTTAGTTACAACAGCAGATCATTCTATTGCCTGGTATACAAAAAAAAAATATTTGCTTACCTCCAGAAATGTGTTACAGCACTTTCAAGTTTCACTTTTTGAAGTTCTTCTAACATTTTGTCCTTGGAGAAAGTATTTCTTTGTTAAAAATACTGAAAACAAGTGTCGTTTGTTTGGTACACATGTTTTTGAGAGGCTAACTCAGGCTCTATGAGTTACAGTAGTAAGCCATAGATCTTCTCCTTTCTCCCCTTACCTGATCCCCTCATTGACCACTGGATTACCTGCACCTCTGAATTGTTGAATGCATCAAGCAAAAGATTCTGAGACTGTTTGACGCAGATCAACAAAGTCCAGAAAGATGGCCAAACAACTTGGGACACAAAAGGCATCAAATAATATGAAAGGCTGCATGGCTTTATACTCACAGTGGTGATCTGATGGCACTGTTGCCATGTGCTGTCAATGAACACTACTCTGTGTAACACAGCACTTGTGTCTGTTGAATGCGGTGTCTGTCTGACGTGAGTTTGTCTGATCATCTCAAGGGTGGTGGCATCCTGGAAAATTATTTTTTTAACAAAAATTATAGTAATGAAGGCTGGCAGCAACCATGACAAAGTTCTTCCATATCAGCATAAGAGATGCTAATACCATTATCATAATTATTATAAATGTCATGCTAACTTTACAAGTACCATTTTTTTTTTTTTATTTAATTTAACTCACCTCAGATGGAAAAACAATTATTACCTGTAAAACATGAAAATAAACATGAATATCAGCCTCAGTAATCTCTCATTTCACGATTTGCCAATGTAACACCAGTAATAATTATCACAGTACCTTTTCTCTCTCTTGGAACTTTGGAACCTCCTTGGATGAGAAAGTGAATGCGTAAGATGAATTTACATATAATATAACTGAGATTTAAAGGATATCGCTTCAACTTTTTGCCCTTCCTGATCTACAAGAAAGAATGAATAAATTTCGCTTGCAGGAATTTAAAATCAGTCTAATTACATATAACAGATAAGATTTAACTTACAGGATAGTTATATATTGTCACATCATAAGGTGCCAGGATACAAGCATGAGTTGCGGTACTTTTTCCAACCAACTCTTTTTGATGTTTAATTCTAATAAAATATAATTTTTAAGAAACTATGTGATTATTTCTTTTTTGATTTTACTTTGCAGTGTTGTCTTCAATAGATAGCACTCTTTAATGTTTTCAGGGAGAAAGAAAAATAAATGCTAACATATCAGAAAAATAGCAAGTCACATTTGGAGAGGCTTATAAGTGACAAGAAGTAATTACATTACAGAGGTAGATTATTCTTCACAAATTACAGATATACTCATTAATATCTAAACAAAAATAATATAAATATAACAAGGACAATATAACCAATCAAAATAATCTGCAACATTTTAATCTTTATCCTGCAATCGTTTCTTTTTGGATGAATTTTAAAGGGACTATGTCACACAACTTCAGCCAACTCCAGTCCAACTGTTCATTGAATTGCCCGAAATATCGCACTAATGGCTTAACGCTGAAGAAATTAGGTTTTCCTTTATTAGAATGTAGAACTCAAAAGGAACAAAGAAAAGTCAAGAAAGGGTATGGATGGACAACACTGGAGTTAAAACGAATTACATTTGTGACATTTTCTCATTTCAATATTTCATAACATTTTATCTATAGCTGGACATGTAAAGCACTTAAGAATATTTTATAATTTTAATCATTATAGACGAATTAACTTGACGTTTGCTCAGCTGCCAACTGGAAATTTAGAACTCATAATTTTAGAACAAAAAATAAACAGAATGATCTAAAATACCGTAATTTAGCCCATTTAATGTTAGCAAAGTAATTATGAGAAAGGAACTTCTCTTACATGTCAGCTTTGATAGGCAGACGAACAGTAGGTATCAGACTTCTATCAAACCCAACTGTCACATAACATACATAACAATAGTACTTTCTTGACGCTTGACACTTTGGACAAGGCCTTCTTTCGAGTCCCCTGAAAAGAAATGAATACACAAGTAAATTCAAATTTGATTCTGGGGTTATATACAGACGTGCCTAAAAGTCGAGCCCCAAACCGGAAACGACAAGCGAACTCTTGATATGTAATGCAATACAACAATGTTTATTGTACCCAAGAGGTTATAAAATCAAATAAATTGCAAAGAAAATTAAATATAAATATAGTAATTAAAGGGTACCAGCACAATGAAATAACTAAAGAGTTAAAAATAATGGTTTTATTTATACTGGCTTTATTTATGATTCTCCACGCAGCAAACTGGATTTGGACCGATTTGGACCAAGTTCCTGTTCTACTTACAATACTTACAATACAATATATTTTTTTTACCTCACTGAGCTGACTGAGTAAAATCGCGTAAACAAAATTTCAAAAACTTTTATTCTGTATGTCCAAAACAAACTTGTTACACTCAGTAAATACGAAGCCGTGTAACCAGCTCGCCATAATTTTAATTATGAAGAAAAAGTAGGGAAATTACCTGAGAACCTCGTGAGATGCGATCTTCAAGGCGGCAAAAGGAGAAAGATGCGATCCGTCAGGCTTGTCCGCCATGTTAGAGTTCAGTCTAATTTGTCATGTAATACAACCTGTTGTGTCCCATCGCCGTTGTGTTGTCGTCGTTGCCTCTTGAGCTCACAAACACAATCGTGCTGACGTTCCTAGCGTTCTTAAGTGGTTGTTTGTTGGATCCGAGACTTCGCGGTGCTTGTTTGCCGTCTTGATAGGCGGATGGTACCAGGCGTAGAAACGGTCTCATAGCGCTTCCTCGTGTAATGTTGCACAGGTTGTTGCAGGAGCCGTCAAATGTACGATAACGACGCAGGAAACAACTGAGCTGAATGTGCAGCGACACTGGATCGTAATTTCCTGTTATCATGGACTCGAGAACACTGCGAGTGAATGAATTTCCAATATTTGAAGCGTGGCTCAAAGTACACGTAACGACCAGCAAGATAAAACAACGTAGCACCCTGTTTTGAATAAGATTTCAATTAGAAAAATAGACGAAATCGAGATATGTATAAGCAATTTTTGGTGGTCTGCAACACGTACAAAAAGTGCCTCAATTGAATAGCACTTTTCATTAAGATATAGCACAGGCTTACCGCCTTCTATTTGTCTGGTCACAGCCTCGGAAACATTATTATTCAAATCAGTTCCTCGCTAATTGCTATTGTAAATATTTAAGCTTCCTAAAATCGGACTTTACAGCTCTGTATTTTGTTTAATTTTGTTTCTATGCGGTTTTTCGGCTATTTATGGCGCGCCAGAGCTTTAGTTTTTGACTTGTGCGACTTCGGCATCAAAGAATCGGATACCCCTCATTGGAATGTAGCCGAAATGATATTTCCTCTACTTGCTTTCTTCAAAGTTCCCGGTCGACGAGACAGCAGTCTTCGAACTACAGTTTGGCCTAAATTTGAGACCAATTACTTCGCGAATGTTTTATAAAACTAGCTGGAATGTCAAATTAGGTGATAAATTTGCCGATCTACTGTGATCTGTAACACCAACCTGGACAATTCACAACGAACTCTAAGATAACGTGAGGTGGAAAAATAAAAAAAAAAATACCTCAACTTAAAGGGCCCTAGCTTTGTTATTATATAAATAGCATTCTATTTATATAATTGCAATTAGGGAAGAACTGATTTGAATAACAATGTTGTTGAGGCCGTGACGCAAAGAGTGATGGAAAGCCTGTGGATATAACAAAACATCAAAAGCCTGGGTAACAATTACAATAATTAGAATTAAAAAGGACGGTAGCTGAAAAATCTAAAAAAATAATAATAAAAATAGGCGAACTTTATTCGACACGCCACCCGTGAAGTGACGACAGTAAGGTAACTGAGCCACTGGGCTGATGTGTTTCATACCCCCTCTTAGTACCCCCTCTTAGAAGAGACGTCAGCTGTGGGGGGATACCCCCTCAAACCCGGGGGGTGGGGGGGCAGGGGGTATTTGTAGACAATCAATGGAGACAAGCACCGATTGGCGCCTTTCGATCCTCGTTGTGATTGGTGCCTTTCGATCCGTTCGAAAAGTATAAGAGGCGTGAACGAAGGGCGCGTAATTCAAAAAACCTCAGATCTCGCGATGTCTTCCAGACCACGTTCCAGATCATTGAGTCCTTCCCGTCAAAAGGTTGGGCGACCTTCGCGTTCTAGTTCTGTTCCGACTTCGGCCCGTTCCTTTAGGAACGACATTCCTTTGGCTTCGGCCCGTTCCTTTAGGAACGAAAGAAAAAGATCTTTATCTGACGACGACGACGAATGGGTTCACGATCCTTCCCTCGCCGCCATGTTGAACGATGAACAACAACAAGTGGGTGGCGGTCCGCCATTGCTGGATTTTCAGCTACGTCCCGTGGGACCGCGCAGGAACTGGCGCCAAGTCCTCGACCGCCAACGGTTCCAGGCTACGCTCCGCCAAAACAGGGACCCGACACCTCGCGACGACATGGGCCGAGAAGTGACCGAAGCCCTACGACGAACCATTCGTCACCAGATCGCCTCGGACTCCACCTTGCAGCCCCATTCCACTCTGCACTTCACGCTGCAGTCAAACGCTTTCACGCACGCGTTCCAGTCCACATCTTTCACCGTGGAGGAGTTCGAGGATGGCAGTGATCGATTGGACATGTATCTCCATTCCCTCTCGGCCAAACTCAACTCCAACCAACAGTTTGAAGCGGATGACTCTTTCACCGTGGAGACCACCTTAATCCGTACCCCTGGTAGAGGCAGTGGTAATGGTAAAAAGTACCGTCCCGGGCGCGAGGCGGTGGAAAAATTGTTGGCGCGAAAACAGTCTGTCGTCGTGGTCAAAAACGAAGACGAGTTGTGTTGTGCCAGAGCCATCGTCACCATGCGTGCACGTGCAGACGAGGGGTCAGGTAGTTTAAACTACAAGAACTTGACAAGAGGTCGTCCCGTACAGACCCGTCTGGCCAAAGAACTACACCGACTGGCCGGTGTACCCGAAGGCCCTTGCGGTATTACCGAACTCCAAAAGTTTCAAGCGGTTCTTCCCCGATACCAGATCAAGGTCATGTCTGTGGACAAACCCCACTGCATCGTCTTTGCGGGACCACCTGCCCCCAAACAGATCCTCCTCCTCAAGGTCGACGCGCATTACCACGGGTGCACCTCGTACGGTGGGTTCCTGTCGCGCTCGTATTACTGCCACGACTGCGATCGAGGCTACAACGTGGACGACATCGACCATCATCCCTGCAAAGGCAAATGGTGCCGTTCGTGCGAGAAGACCAAGTGCCCAGACTTTACCTCGGCCAGAGCTGATTTTAAACCCGGTACGTTCCCACAATCCTCTCTTGCCTGCCACCTATGCCATCGTAGTTTCTTCGGCGACTCTTGCTACAATTCTCATTTACAAGGGACCAAGACACTCCGTTCCTTGTGCGCAACCAAGAAAAAGTGTCTTTCCTGTTGCAAGACCTACGACGCTGCCTCCAAAGAAAAGAAAAGCAGAAAGCGATACAAACACAAGTGCGGGTGGGACAAGTGCCGTTTCTGCGAAAAAAAGGTGGAGCTGGCCTCCCACAAATGCTACATCCAACCCTTGGACCCTGAGGAGGACGAGCCCAAATTGATGAAGGTACCTCTGGTTGAAGTGGGTACGCGCGCCATCGTGGAGATGGACGAGGACGGTCAAGCGTGGGTCGAAAAACCGCGACCTCTCTTCGTGTACGCGGACTACGAAGCCGTCACCGACACCGACGGTGTTCAAATACCCATCCTCGTGTGTGCAGAGCCAGAAGACGAGGAAGACACCCTCTCCTTCTACGGTCCATCATGCACCGCGGACTTGATGGAATACCTGGACGGGTTGACGATTGACGAATACGGAGACACGCGCAAAGTCATCTGCGTCTTCCATAATTTCAAAGGGTACGATGGCATGTTCGTGTTGAAGTACTTGTACGACACCCATCGTACCGTGGAAAACCAGATCAACATCGGGACCAAAGTGCTCTCCCTCTCCACGGGTGACATCAAGTTCGTGGACTCCCTCTGCTTCCTGCCGTTCCCGCTGTCAGCCTTTCCCGACACCTTCGGCATCACCGAACAGTGTAAGGGTTTCTTCCCTCATCTCTTCAACACCGCCGACCATCAAGATTACGAAGGACCGATGCCACCCGCCGACACCTACGACCCAGAAGGCATGTCTGCCAAAGTCAAAGCTGCGTTCGAGACGTGGTACGCCGACAAGGTCGCCAACGACTACCACTTCGTCCTAAAAACGGAGATGGAAGCGTACTGCGTCTCGGACGTAAAACTACTCAAGGCAGGCTGCCAAAAGTTTCAGGGAGAGTTTGAAGACAAGGCCGAGTTCAATCCGATGGAAAAATGTATCACCATCGCCTCCGCCTGCAATCGTTACTGGAGAAAGAAACAGCTTCCCAACAACACCGTCGCGGTAGAACCTCCCAACGGTTGGCACGGTGCGACCTCCAACCAATCCATCAAGGCTCTCAAATGGTTGGTGTGGCAAGAGCACAGGTTGCGAGTGAATGCTTCTCCGTCCTGCCAACACCAAGGGGACCGCATACGACACGCCCACAACGGTGGTGAAAAACGGTTGTTCACTCAGGCCCGTTCATACTTGGTCGATGGCTTTGACGCTCTCACCAACACGGTGTACGAATTTCACGGGTGTTTGTGGCACGGGTGTCTCACTTGTTTTCCGAGTCGTCATCAACAAAGCAACGTGAGCGATCGCACCTTTGACGAACTGCGCGAGGCCACCAAGGTTAAAGAGAACAATCTGTCAAACGAAGGGTACAACCTGGTCATCGTATGGGAATGCGAGTGGGATAAGATGGTGAAGACGGACGCGGTCCTACAAACCTTCCTATCCACCATCCAAGTAGAAGAACCCCTCCAACCACGGGACGCGTTCTTCGGTGGACGCACCAATGCCGTCAGCCTTTACTCGTGTGTGGACAAGACCCAAGGGGAACGCATCAAGTACGTGGATGTGACGTCGCTCTACCCTTGGGTCAACAAGTACGCCGAGTATCCTGTGGGTCATCCTACCATCACCACTCACCCGGAAGACCAGAACATAGCGAGCTACTTCGGCATGGCCAAAGTCACCGTGCTCCCGCCGTACGAGCTCTTCCATCCCGTGTTGCCGTACCGTTGCGGTGGAAAGCTGGTCTTTCCTCTATGCCGTTCCTGCGTAGAGACGGAAATGTCCAAACCGTTCGCGGACCGTTCTTGCGTTTGCGCTCACACGGACGAAGAACGCATGCTCACCGGTACGTGGTGTACGCCCGAGCTCATCAAGGCTGTAGAGATGGGGTACACCATCGTCACCATCCACGAGGTGTGGCATTTTCCCGCGGAACAACGCAAGACGGGGCTCTTTGCCAATTATGTGAACACGTGGTTAAAAGCCAAACAAGAATCGGCGGGATATCCTCGTGGTGTCAGCACCCCTCAACAACAGCAAGAGTACGTCGCCGACTACCAGGAGCACGAGGGTATCTCGTTGGACCCAGCCCTCATCACCAAAAACCCAGGCCGAAAAGCCACTGCCAAACTCATGCTGAACTCGTTCTGGGGCAAATTCGGAGAAAACCTAGACAAACCCACCACCGTTGCCATCTCCACACCTGCCGCACTGTTCGAAGCCGTCTCCAACCCGTTGTGGAACATCCGCCAGATCCGCATCTGCAACGACGAAGTGTTGGAAGTACTATACACCGACATCGCTTCCAACCAGGTCGACAACGGGAAGACAAACATCTTCGTAGCCGCCTTCACCACCTGCTGGGCGCGTCTAAAACTTTACTCGTACCTAGAGAAACTCACCACCCAAGTCATCTACTTCGACACGGACTCTGTGGTGTACAAGTGGAAACCGGGTCTTGTCGACATTCCCTTGGGCGACTACCTGGGAGACATGACCGACGAACTCGAAGATCACAGACGACCCGACGACTACATCACAGAGTTCGTGTCGGGTGGCCCCAAAAACTACGGCTTCGTGTCCGACCAGGGTCAAGTCTGTTGCAAGGTGCGAGGGTTCTCCCTGAAATCCGTACGTGGTTCCGCGCAACTCAACTACGAGATACTCAAGCGGAACCTGTTGGAGGAACTCACGGATCCCCAAGGAGTTCGCAGAGACGTGGAGGTGACCAACCCGCACTTCTTCACACGGGATCCTGCCACGAAACGCCTGAAAGTATCCCCACGAACCAAACAGTACGGTCTAGTCTTCGACAAGAGGGTGGTCGACTTTGAAACCTTCACGTCCTACCCGTACGGCTACAAGCACGACTTGGACGAGCACGACGTGGAGATGGCCGAGCTCCTTTGCAATTTGTAAATATCGTTGCGTTTAATTTGTAAATAGTTCCGGCGACAACGAGTCGGGGTGGCACCCCGATGATACCCTTTTCCGGTCTTTTCGCTAGGTCAGGGATCCCAACACGAGTCGGGGGTAACCAATCCCCGAGGAGTGCCCCATCTAGCGAAAGGACTGGAAAATAATACGCTCCCTTCAGGAGCGGGGGCCCGGAAAGCCATTACGTCATCCCATTATCGATTTTTATCGATTAGCCCTGGAAATCCGTGAGACGGGTCCAGATCCTCTGTCGAGGGCTGGGGCGCAGTTTTCCACGCATGGGTGACGTCAGACTGAATAATTTTTGCTCATTAAAAAGTCCGGAGGCCATCTTGGATGAAATCCGGCAATCTGATTGGTCGAGACGTGTCACGTGTGCTGTCTGGACCAATCAGAGCGCTTAGGCGCTGGTTAAGCCACTTATACTACTATTTTACTCCAGCAATATATTAAAAGTTATTGCACGTGACATGTAATTTTGTATTTCTTTTTTAGGTTGTCGGCCCTCCTGGTGATCCGGGGGAACCCGGCATCCCGGTAATTAATATCCCGGATTTAACTAGTCTCATTTCAATTGCTTGAATATTTTTTATGCTAACTGCTGCAACCTACATCGCCATATCACATGGCAGCGACATTTCAGTCACCATTCCAAATTCATGGCTCTTTAATTTAATAATATATCTGAAAATGGGATTTAAGCAGTTTCGAAAGGGAATTAAAGTAGTCAGTCGATATAATTGTTATGTTGTAAGTAGGTACAAATTAATAATACTTTCGAGTGCATAGTATAATTCTGAGTCCGTTAAGCACGCGACACAAAATGCTGTTGAAACCACTAGATGTATACTATTGAATAAAACACTCCAATTTACTCTACCATTGGCATCATGGAATAGATCACATATAGTTTCAACAACTTACATGCAAATTTCGTGAACGCAACAGGGCAAAAGCGGAAATAAAGAAAACTAAGGACTCTACAAAATTAAATTATATATAAAAAAATCATTACCTGTGGATGTCGCATATCCACCAATCGTGAAGAAAGCCCTCTCGTGCTTGTTAGAGCAATTTTCAATTGAATTTCATAAGACCAAAATCAAAGTAATCACTTTGGCCAATCACAAGCGGCGGATACAATGCCGTGATCCAATCAAAACTCGAAGTAATTACACGTAGCCGACACAAAGCGCGGGAAAACGTGCGCGCGCGATAACGATTGGTTTTGGTTTTACTTGTGATTGGTTAAAAGATGGCGCCCAATCACTGGGCTTAGTAATGCAAAACCAAAGTAATTCGTTAATTCGTTAATTACTTTCGACGCTCAAGTTAAAACCTCTCCATATTGGCAGCCTTCGTGCAGCCCTCTCCTATTTCTTTCTTGCGTGTGGAAATGGCCGACGGTTGCAACAAATTCCACTTCCACTTCCATGAAAGAAGGTTTTTATTGCATTTTTTGCAGGGCTCTGAAGGGCCTCCGGGCTTAAGGGGAGAACCTGGAGATGCGGGAGAACCGGTAAATGTTGCATAACCGCATTTTGCTCAAACAAGTTTGTGTGGGCGTCCTGTGACGTATGACCATATTTAGCTCAAACAAGCATGTTTGGATAGCATGTGACATAACGTGTTACATTTGTAGTACATTGAAAAACGGAAACCTTCTAACAGTGATACCATATGTGTTCGATTTCGGGATACGGGATAAAACCGCAGAAATGTGTGTGAGATCGGTATGCCAAACCAAAAAAAAAACAACTAAGAAATGAGAGGATTCAAAGCAATAGAAATTCGTGTAGCTGGAATAAACGCGATGATTTATCAAGGGTGTTGAAATTAAAGCTCCTTTATATTCACAAGAATAGCTTTCTTAAATTCTAAAATTTTGTTGTGATTTGCAGGGAGAACCCGGCGACCCAGGCCTTCCCGGACCCCCGGGATTACCGGGCCCACCGGGTGGAGGGGGATTCAGAGGCCTCCCAGGGTCCCCCGGCGAGAAGGGACCTTCTAATGTACGGTTTGTTTGGTACGATGTTCGGTTTACTAAAGGGGTTATCTTCATGTTGTAGCATCATTCGAGATGTTAGTAATTAATATTCTTAGTAACAGAAAAAAATACCTGAAAATGACAAACGACTGGAATTAAATCACTGTGATGCGCTTTCTTCAATAACAAGCGAACTCTAAGTGTTTTGCTGTTGTTAATCATCCAAGCGCGCAGTCAGCAAAAGCTCAACGCAACCGGTTCAAAAGGTCACGTGTGTCAGTTCTGATTGTACAGGTAGACTTCGATTCATTTTGTTTATTCCTGTGTTTCAAGGCTCGTTGGCTGTTGCCATAATTACGATTGACAACAACAAAAAAAAAACGTTTGAAATAAACTCTAATTTATTAATTTTCTAGATCGTGATTACAGTGTGAATTTTAGCAGGGCAGGGTTGTTCAAAGCGCTATTAAACCAATTCAGGCGTGAAATTTTTATTTCAGGTGTTTTAACTTTTTAGCGAGGTCTTCTGTCGGCCAGTTTAAACGGCTACTAATCTCAAAGTCCACAAAGCAAAGCCAATAAAAACTCTTCTTTACAAGAGAAATTGAATCGTAGAAAAGGTTGTGGTTACAATATCTCGTTATCAGAAATTGCATCCTCGATCACTAAATCCTGGGATAGTGTTGATCGGCTGTCGAATAACCCGGTCTTGAGGTAAGGCATCGTTTATATAACTTGTGTTTCGTTGTTTGTTGTTGTTTACAGATCATCTCTAGTGAGAAGGGTCCTGTTGTTGCTCCGATTATTACTAGTGGTGTAGGAAGGGCCGTACAGGTAAACTATTTACTCAACAGATCAGCAAGATAAGTTGTACTTCTCTTTCCCATTGGACAAGCACGTAATGTGTTTTCCCGAAAACGCAGGAAGAAAATTGCTATTGCTTGAAACTGCTATTGATTGGTCCATTGTAAAAACAATGCCCGGCGTACCAGGCATCCGTAATGAGCCATAAGACTTGAGTTAAATACGTTGATTTAGAAGGATGATTTTGAGATTACACGTGACCATCCACACTGACATTCACCGTTGTAATTGGCTTCATGTTTTAGGGAGACCCAGGACCTCCCGGGAGGCGCGGAGCACCAGGACCACGAGTGAGTCGTAATTAGTAACCATGGTAACCGATAACACGCGATAAAGGCAACACTTAGTCAAATGGACAAAGGAATTAGTTTCCAGTTAAGAAACTGTTGTGCTGCGTCGGTATGAAATTGGAAATTATTTAAAAATTGGGCCTTAGCACTTTGATTTGCTTCTTAAGTGGCAATGCACGAATTTGGAATTTGTAATTTGTAATTCAGAACAAGGGCAAATGTATTTTTTAAGAAGAGCCGTAACTTGTCTAAATAAAGTTATCGCATCGTATCGTATCGTATCGGAGCACTGTGTTCTTCAGATAAGAAAGAGAATAATCATTTTTCTTGCGTGAGGATGGCCAGCTTTTCTGGAGTAATCCGGAATATGTTCTTATTCTGGCATAAGGTCAATCGAACTGACCGTTACCCCGTAAATCTAAGTTTCCATATTTATGTCTCAGGGTGTTCCTGGTATTCCCGGGATAAGAGGAAAAGTTGGACGGAGAGGACCACCGGTAGGTGAATACAGAAAAACACCTGATCTTAAATACATGCATACACTATCTGTTATTGATTATTCTTCAAGTCCAGGGGCTTAGGCGTCATCTTGCAAGTTTGCAAACGAAGTGCGGTGAAGTTCGTCAAAACAGAGGTAGTATTTGAAGCGGGGAGGGAGTGCAGGAGGATTCGAGCAGTAAAGTTAAGTAAAACGTAGACTGAACAACTTTATTCCCAATAGGAATCCACGCCTTGAAAAAAAGGAATTTGTTCGAAAATTTAGTTGATGAAGATCTCAGTGCCAACCATTGTCTAGATGGCACGGTACATTTTTGAATCGATGCATATAATATAAACAGCTGTCGTTGTTTTATGTTATAGGGAAACGCTGGTTTCCTAGGCCCTCTCGGTCTCCCAGGAAGGCGTGGTTTGGCTGTAAGTGAGAAAAGTAACAAGAATGATTATTTGAATATTTTATTATTTGGACCACACCAGTTCCTTGTTATCGGACGACTGTCAACTTTTATTTTAGGATCACTGTTCAAGATATTTATTCTCTTAAAGTAGCTAAGTCATGGAGAGCGAATCTTGAAAACAGTGGCTATTTTTATCAATTTTTTTTTCGTAATCTGACTTACTCTTACTCTTATAGGTTTGGTTTATTCCTACTTCTTTGGTTCTT
Organism: Blastomussa wellsi; assembly: GCA_947652115.1. Lineage (NCBI taxonomy): Eukaryota > Metazoa > Cnidaria > Anthozoa > Scleractinia > Plerogyridae > Blastomussa > Blastomussa wellsi. The sequence goes on along the minus strand of OX393566.1, from coordinate 26,078,557 downwards.
AGCAAACTATTATTTTCAAACATCTTGGCTTAGCTCCTTTCAAAGATAAACGATACCTATTCGCTACTGCCTTCGCAAATGCCTTGATATGCCCCGAATTTTTGCCAAACTGAATTCCTTTTGTTCAAAACCTGACGAGAAAAGGTTCATGCTATTTTACGTTTCGCGTTTCATCGGACGGCACATTATCCAGTTACTTTTTAACGCATTTAAATAGTCATTATTACACATGTTCTAATTCTTTATTTTATTCCATTTCCGTTTCTCAGGGGGAAGCAGGGAAACGAGGAAATCTCGGCATTACAGGGGAGCCTGGACCAAAGGTGAGAAAGAAAGAAACATTGCTCCACTATGCAACGTTCTTTGCTCTTCAATCCAGAAAGTAGCATTTAGTCGGATATTGTAACGATGCAATTTTACGAATGTGGCTGAATAAAAATAGACCATTTTAAGACAGTTTCATGGAAAGGAAAAGATCCACCACTGATTATTTTATTGCAAATCACTGTATTGTTGGCCAGTTATCCTTCAGCAAAATTAACGATGTTTGTGTTGCTAGGGACCGCTTGGTGACTCCGGAGCGGATGGCCGTCCAGGCCTAAAAGGACCTCGTGGTTATCGAGGTTCAGTTGGTCCGACGGGAGACCGGGGAGAGGAAGGAGAAACAGTAAGCGATGATTGATAACGAGTCGTTGACTTCAGTTATAATTCAGTGCCATGGCATGGGGAGGCTGGGGGAGGGCCCCCGCCCCCTCCAAAAAGAATTGGCTAACACAAAATGATTTTAGTAAATTGAGAATTGCTTGAAACTGCTCTTAGAAGGTTAGAAATGCTATTTTAGAGACCGCAGATTTGATCGGACTCCCCTAGAAGCTCACGTCTCACGCCACTCACTCCTCACGCCTCACGCCACTCCCAAATAAGTTTAACCCTGCTACGGTACTGTAACTGCATACGGTGCAGCTTGTAATGACATGGTGAAATATTCAAGCAACTGCAAGAGTTCTACGCAAGCGGTTTGAGAATCTTTAGGGTAAAACTCGTTGCGAATCATTGACAGCAACTAATCCACCGTAAGGAAAAAGATGGCGACTGGTACATTTACCTAGAATGCTTTGCGCGCGAAAACTCTAAAAGTGTTTATACAGCCGCCATCTTTTTTCCTACGGCGGATTTATCACGTGTTTGGGTTGGGTTGAGTTTTTTTTTCTTGTTTAGAACTTTTTGGGGAAATTACCGAAGGAGTTTTGATTATCATAAATAGCGCGTCAGCTGGTGACGCCTATCAAACATTGTCGTCAGATGGGAGAATAAGAACTTAAAGTCACGTCACTTTCCCGCCGGAAAGTTGTTGTTGTTTTCATGAAAGGGACAACTTATTTCTTCATAGTCACTGTATGATCATTGAAAAAACTATGAATTTGAGTTACGTGGTTCTAATCATTCGATTTCTTCTTTCTTGAGGGCATGCAAGGATTGGATGGGTCGCCAGGAGCCGACGGAAAACCGGTTTGTTCTGTTTAGTTTCTTTAATTATCTCGGCAACAGAGAGGCTTGAGCTCGTTCGAAGCAACAGCAACACGATAGTTTCTCGCGTCATCTTACTCTGTTCAGTTGCGCGATCGAAACATCACCGTTAGTTGCGAGCCTGAAGACTATAGGGATATCGTCATTGTAAGGAAACATTGTAAGGAAACCGTACGTTAGCACTCTCGGCCTAGTTAGCACTCTCGTACGTTAGCACTCTTTGTCCATTAAAACAATCCAGTGGGAAAAAATTCGGGAAATTGTTGACACAGAAACAACAAAGCGGTATGCAAGATCCTGCAATGGTGCATTAAGTCTTAGTTTCAGAAGTACAATGATGAGCTCTTGAAATCTGTCGAGTGACTGTGTTTGCCGTGTTACAAGTGGGGAGACGAGCTCATAAACAACCATGAGTACTTCCATAGACGGTAATCCAGTGTAAAAGCGAATTTTATCATCAGTATCAAAGAAATCCTTGTCTGGGGCTTGATATTGGCTTCTCTGAAACTCGGTTGTTTGACACTCGGCGTCCTTATGGGTTTCCGGTTCGATTTCTTCAACTTCGCTTACTGCTGTGGCTGCCAGATCAGAAGAAATTATTTCCTCATTCCCTTCGGTTAGACTTTCCTCTACTTCAGTCGAAGTACTTGGCTGACTAAAGTCGATCTGAGCAACAGGAAGGCTATCTTCCAGAAGCTTTCGACGTTTCTCTGCCACTTCGCGTTCTTGTCGTTCGAGTGCAAGTTGTTCTCGCTTCTTTGCCCTTTCAGCTCTCTGCGCCTTAGTTTCATGGTCTAATTTCGAACCATAACTTTTCTTGCCAAGTTCCAATGTAGGAACCCAATCTATTTCGTGCTTATCCCATTTAGCAGCTGGCTTTCCAGAAACAAAATGCTTGCCACAGACACGTTCACTTTTGAGGACGTCTTTCGATTTCAAGTCTCCGCGACTGATCGCATTTATCCATTTTTCTCTTCGCTCTCTAGTCAGTTCTTCTTCAAATTCACCTTTATCGGTTACCACAGAAGGTATTCGATAAAATCCAAGCCCTTTTTCTCGGTCACTTCTACTTGAACATCCAAAAACAACGCAAAGAACCATTGTCACGCTTACTTTCTCACTGTAATCTCTCTATTGAGCGGGTTTGTTTGGGCACCAACATGGCGGATAGCAACCGTCGTCAAGGCAAAAGTCACGTGAGTGAAAACCGAGAATAGTACGGCCGGTTCTGAAACAAATAAATGTTTTGGAAAACTATAAACGAAAAGAACGATCTTTTTCTATGCTCTTGATTCCTGGGAACGTAACTATGATATGCATTTTATATCAAAAACAATCGTGTTCATTTTGATTGTTTAGGGAAAACGTGGACCTCGTGGTTCCTTCGGTAAACCGGGAAACTCTGGCGCTCCTGTAAGTACAATTTATTATCATTTTTTCGTGTTTCTTTTTTAGCTATAAATTGTTCTTGCAAGCAAATAAATAAATTGTAAACTTACGTCCTGCAGACGGAGAGAACCTTGTTCTTCATCCTGTGTCTGGAACAGCGTGAGAATGAACACACCTTATACGTTACAATTTCCCTGTGATTAAACAGTTCTCCTTAAATCAAACAAATGCAGTTTTAGACTACTTTTATTGAAATTCCCTTGGGTATGCAACTCAGAATTAAAGTTCTTTTTGACCCTTCCTCCTCCTCCACGGCGTTTCTTCATTTTTTCAGGGTTCTCCAGGTTCTAAGGGTGCTGAGGGTACGGACGGTAATCAGGTAGGTAGACTATATTATATCAATTAAACACTGAAAACGTTTAATGAACTCTTTTGTGGTTAGAACGCCCAGAAATGTGATGCGTAATGCGGCGTGCGGTCTCTGATCTGCTGTGTACAAGCACTGTACATCATCTTTAGATTACCTTTGTAGATATAATTAGCGAAGATTATAAAAGCAGTTTAAAAGAAATTCTAGCGATGTAATTACATAAACTTTTTCGTTTAAAGTTGTTTCTAGATCTTTCTAGTTAAATCAAAACGGGATAATTGGGTTTGGCCCCACTCGTAAATACACCCCTGGATATATTCCTGTCAAGCTTCCTTAGGCGGTCACTCAAAATGTCTAGCCTAAGCGGACAATTGCGGGAGGTGCCGACTGATGGCGGTCAGCCCAAATTTTATTTTAAATGTCCACTCATTTGCCAGGGCTGTTTTCGTTATTTCAATTAAAGGCGTTTGGTCACCGTGAGCGAATTTAAATCTTTGGATATGTATAAAATTATCTTTTAATCAAAGGAAACCTTGAAATGATGGTTAACGAGAAGAAACAAGGGTGGCCTCCCACCAGTGAGGAAGATTGAGAAGAACTTAATGACAAACTTGAATAATTTAGGCTAAACGTGAATAATTTAGGCCAAACTTGAATAATTTAGGCTACACTTGAATAATTTAGGCCAAACTTGTCACGCTGTGACATCCGTGACAGAACTCCTTTAATGTTAAAAATTCTCTCTCCTCCAGGGCCCTTCCGGTCCACCTGGATCTCCGGGAATTCCTGGACTAACTGGACAGAAGGGAGAAACCGGGAGGCCCGGTAGGGTCGGATACATCGGTTACCGTGGTGATAGTGGCGACGTGGGTCCCATGGGAGCTAAAGGAAATGCGGGACTTGATGGAGAGACGGGGGAGACTGGGCCAATCGGAGTAAAGGGTTCCATCGTGAGTAAGATAATCTTCCTGTACTACTCCATTGCCATCGATGTCAAGTCAATTAATGTGATATCAATTGGGTTATTGTCCCGGGCAGGGGAAACTCCCATATGAAACAGACGGCAACGCTCGAGACATTCATTGACCTCTAAAAGATACCAAAAATATAAATTATAGTTCCACATTTCTTAGCATGCAACCCTAAACGAGACCTAGACGGCGAAAATAGCCAAAACAGAATTTATATTTCTATATTTCTTGGCATGCAACCCTAACCAAGATCCTTACGGCAAATCATACTGGCGTTTTTGCCCGAACATCCCAAGTGAGACCAGACATACGACGCACCCCGAAGGGGCACGACGAGCATTCTACAAACTTTGCTAGCTAAGCCTTGTGCCATCTTTGTAAAACTTTCTAGCGTTTTGATATATCACGTAACAAAAGACTTGACGCTTTTTCTTACTTTTTCCTAATTTGTCGGCAATTGCTGCGGAAATAACCTTTTACCGTTCCCTTGTCTGTTTAGGGTGATATGGGTCCTTCTGGGGAATTTGGCGGGAAAGGGCCAGACGGAAACTCGGTAAGTACAGATACATTTGAACAACTCTAAATTTAATATATTAGTAATTCAATAAACGAGGATAACAGAAGTTCAACTAGAAATCATGAACAGTATCACTCAGGTTAGAAATCACGTTTAATCCGATAGAGATAGCGACTGGCAGATTTAATCATAGTTCTAGCTGTTTTCGGGTCCTGCCAATATCGTTGTCTTGTGCCTGTTATGGTGCACAAAATTCTCCTGAAGAATTCGAATTCGATGAAATATTAGCAAGGAGAGTGAACCATGATATTTTTTTGACGACTTTTTATTACATAGCATTACATACATCCATCCTCGTCATCCACAACAGCATACAAGAGTTAATCGTTTCAATGTGGTACTTAAGTCTCTGGCAACAAAACTAGACCATTATTGTTGAGTTTCCATGGGTACATAGACAGTGTTTAGCTTTTTAAAGTTATGCTACAATGGCATGACAATGCTCTTTTAACGTAATTTAATTTAATCTTTATCAGCTTATTTTTTAAGGAGATTAGAGTAAGCCCTTCGGTAAATAGCATGGGATTATGTTCCTCCTTACATACCAACGCGGCATAGACAACAAAGAAGTAATTGAATTTCCTGTCGTTACAAAAGTTTATCTGTGACCTGACCTGTGCTCTGTCTCACTTTACTCGACCCAGGGTCGCTCTGGAAATGTGGGATCTCGCGGATACCAAGGATCTACGGTATGCTGACGTTGTCAATGCAAACTACCTGGTTTGCAGGTTTCTAACGATTTTGGCAAAAAGTAGTTTTTTCTTCACTCCAAGAAACTAAGTACACACACAGAGCTGTTAGTGTGTTAAGAAACTGTCGTGCAGTGTCGGCTTATTTAATTATCAACTAGAATTTCATTAAGGTAAATTAACCGCCGTAGCGAACTTTGGGGTTTAGACATTCCCGTATTATGCATGCTATTGCAGATAAACCAATAATGCTGAAGCAGAAATTCTGGTGTAAAATTAGTGGCTTTTATCTTTTACCTTATTTTGTCATAAATTTAAGGTGGCTCTAAACCCTTTTGACAGGTTCTTTTGAAAATTATAAAAATGTTTCTTTCGTTGATTAAACAAAAAACATGTGTACCAGAAAGACAAATTTTCACGATCTTTGACCACTTTTGGAGTTGCCATGGCAATAAAGTTTGCCGTTACTTTGATCAGACTCGGTTCACTGGTAAGTGCTTTAAAAGATTACACTGAATATTTTTAATCCACGTCTTCGGCCAAACTGTGAAAGAAAGTCTGAGACAGGAAGGTCTAATCACCTAAAGATGATATTACCCGAGACGATACTGAGTGACGATTGTTGTTGCAGCAACATATGGTGCAGCAATTTGAAGGCCATTCAAAAACACCTGCAATGTTCAAAATGAGGTTACTGTAAAAATCGTCCCGTGTAACATCGCCTTAAGATTGGGAGAACAACGTTAGAGTTTGTTTCTTTGGCTACGAGACGAAAACCTGCTGATCCCCTCTTCGCACAAAAGCGACCATTTGATACGCGTGTGAGGAACAGGTTTAGATTGTTATTTTATTTGCTTCTGTTTAGGGAAATCCGGGAACTCCTGGAAAAAGAGGAGGACTTGGCGCAAAGGGCAAACCGGTATGTTTTTTGTTAAGGTGATGTCTTACTTTGTCTGTTGGGATAATAATTATTGATTTTCTTTTTTTTCATCACGATTCCAGGGAAGAACTGGAATGCCAGGAGGTCGTGGTATGCCGGGGCCAAGGGGAAAGCGGGTAAAAAATTTAATTTTATTTCCGTTGACTGGCACAGTTTCACGTTTTCCAGACTCAATCTAGTATCATCGCCATTTTCCCATTGTAGGGGCCGTCTGGTGATACTGGCGCGCAAGGCATCATGGGTATAGTTGGTTCCAGGGTAAGTACGTACGACATGTCAGCTTTTATCCTATTGGACGTTTGGTTGCTAAGAATACCAACTACTTTACAGGGCTCACCAGGACCACAGGGTTACATGGGACCTAATGGAAAACGAGGTATCAAGGTTGGTGCTTTGTATTCTTCAAGTCAATCAGTTTGACATGGCGTCCTTGGTACACACTCTTTCGACACAAAGTTACGTCGGTTAACTGAAGGCACTAAAAATATAGCAATGTAACCTGGTGTCTTATTCTTATAATTATTCAAACTCTTTTCAACGAGGGAGTGACAACTCTAACATACGCTGTTAATTAATCAACATGACACGAGCGTGGGACAAAGAAGAATTCTGAGTCCCCGACAGGAATCGAACCCAATACCTCCCGAACACCGTGCGGGCGCTCTATCCTCTGAGCTACGAGAACTCATGGAAAGCTAGGTCATTTTTACTGAGTTCTGAGTTGCAAATTTTTTGGAGACATTCTCGAAAAATCTCAAGCTTACCGAAATTTTAACATTACTTCATGTTTCTCCGAAAGTTTTCATGCGTCTTCCGATTCCCGGCAAACTCTTCAGATTTTTGCGTTTCTCCCGAAACGCTGTTTCCGGTTTCCGTAAAGTTTTTGTGCGACCCTTCGATCGCCGAAGCGATTTATTCACCCCTCACGAAAAACATTCTCTGATGTCCAGTTGGATTTTATTGGAGTTTGGAACATCATTATGGAAATGATATTTGATTTATAGCGAGTTGCTTTCGTTGCACAGGCAAGTTTTCGACTTTTTTTTACGTTTTACGATTTTCTTCTCTAAGCGTTTTATTGGTGCTTTATTTTCCTCCAGGGACCTCCTGGTATGCAGGGACCACAAGGAAACTCGGGAAGACAAGGTGAAAGGGTATGTTTAGTGTTGGAGAATCGAGATTCCTTATTTTTTGAAATAGTGATGATATAAAGCAAAGCGTTAGTTTCAGCAACAACAACTTTATTTGTACCCTTAATTAAATTAAGTTAACAGAGCTAGAAAGTATAAAACGAAATGAGTATATGGCTGCCCGAAATAACCACCATTGGCTAACGGTGCAATCAAGTTTACAAAAGGGACGACAACCTTTATTCTATTTAACTGCCAAGTCATGTTAGACTGAAATCTTTACCTTTTAGGGAGACATGGGGGATTACGGAACTTATGGCGTACCTGGGGAACAGGTAAGTTATGAGACAACAACGAAACTTAATCGTTAAACGTCCAGCTAGTCGGGTCCAAGAGAAAGGAAATGTGCGCGTAGCAATCACGATATTCCGTTTTATTAATCTTATATTTCGGCAATTTTAAGTGCTTTGCTCTCGTGAACCTTCTAAACATGTCCAAATACAAATTCCTTGTAAAAAATTGATTACTCTGATTGTTTCATCTCTCTGTTAGACTCCTTACTTCGGAATAAATACTGGCAAATTATTCTTCCATTTTTCTCTTAGGGACCTCGAGGACTTACCGGAAGGACGGGTCGATCTGGCTCGCCTGGTTTACATGTAAGTCTCAATTGTATAAAACGTGTTTCTTCATTTTATCATCCCGGCTTTTTCTATCGGCTGTTGTATTGCAATATTTGATAACCATTTTGAAGGTGATTCGGTTGGTACAACTTGATAAATTTAGGCGTTTCAAATTTGGCGATTTAAACCAAAACCAAAGTAGTTACTTTGGTTTTGGTTTCACGTTTGTTTGGTTGAAAAAGTGGCGCGAGATTTTTCAACCAATCAATGAACGTAGTAATACAAAACCAAAGCAATTCGCTTATTACTTTCGACACTCCATTGAAAATCACTCTATTGACTTAGCCCTCTTAGCTGAAGATACATAATTATTGAATTACTTTTACTTTAACAGGGCGAAGAAGGGGATTCCGGTATAGCTGGTGAAGACGGTCCGCCGGTAAATATCTATTACTTATTTTTCAAAACTCTGTAACATCTACGTTTGTGCTTCAATTATGATCTACTGTGGGCGGTTTGTAGGATCTGCCTACTTTTTCACTGGGAAAATGAAGTTTGGGTCAGAGGTGCAGGGAATTACAAACAAAAAAATGGGATTGGGACAGGCATTTGGTCAAAAATGGATTCTTGTTTGTTAAGCTCTCGAAAACGCTACGGAAACACAAATTGAAATATAAAAACTCGAAAGAAAACGTTGCGTTTGACTGATTTGCTGCAATTTTTCCTTCTGTATAACAGGGTGCTCCTGGCGGCCCAGGACCTCCCGGACACAATGGAATTAAAGGAGAACAGGTGCGCTTGACAGAATTGATAGCTCTGTTGTCTTGTTTTGTTTTGCACATTTGTTCATGCTAATATTAAACAAAGGTGTCTGTCTATCTAGTGTATTGAGTTACTAAGATATACGGAAAGCAGACCCAGTTTGGCCAAATACAAAATGATAATTACTGTTTTCTTCTTCAGGGAAACGCTGGCGAACCTGGCGAACAAGGAGAGGCTGGAATTGAGGGACCGAAGGTTTGTCCAGCATTGAATATTCTTTTATTGATCGATAGTTGTATTGGCTAATTTTTTCGCTTGTATGAGGCTATAAACTACATGCTGGTTACAACATGTTTTCGTCAAAAGAAACGCATGCCCTTGAATTGCCTCATTCGCGAACGAATGGATCGGCAAAATAGTTGTTCTAGCTTCGACCTGCGACAAGGTAGGTGAGGAAGAAATATGTTACCTGGAAGAAGCAGAGAGCATAGAAAAGAGACCTGTGTACCTTTATGGATCATTTCTGAGGCGAAAAAAGTTACGTAAATAGCATCAACGTGTTTTTGTGGAATACTTTGCTGCTGTATTGTTTCCTTTTTAGGGTGGGCTTGGACCGACTGGGACAATTGGATTGCCGGGACTCCCTGGGCAACAGGTAAGGACTTGATGGCGATAAATACAAAGATAAAATATGTTTAATTTACCGACGCTTGGTGTTACTTTGTGGTAAATGTGCATTCGGGGTTTTTAATACGAACACGGGATTGATCATGCAGAGTTAGCAATGGTAGGACATTGCGACAATGATATATATTTATGGTTTCGCTGAAACAGTAATGGCCTAATAGTGAGTGCGCTGGACTCCGGATCGAGCGGCCTGGGTTCGAGCCCTGGTCAGGGTACTGCGTTGTGGTCTTAGGCTCTCACTCTGTCTTTCTTCACCCTTTTTCAAATTGACCATGGGTAACTGAAACAAGCTCAATTTTGTTGTTGTTGATTGTTCCAGGGGCCTGGTGGAGAGATAGGCGAGACAGGAGAACAAGGAGTGCGTGGCGAAGAGGTGAGAGACGGTTTCCACTGAGCACTGGAGCAATAAAGGCAAAAATAGGATTACCAAAAAACCCCTCACAACATGGTGACGTTTTGATTACAGCAAGGAGAAATTATCGAGACTTCATGCAGCTCCAAAGCTGAACCAGCGAGAGAAAACTGAATTTGAATTAAAATCAAAACGACCGCTTCAGTTCAAAAGAAGCGGAATGATTGAGAATGCAATCTCTTTTTCATTAAGAGAAATGAATTAAGACTGGATTTCCTAGATGTATCAAATAGTTTTCAAAATGCTACCGTGTTATGGGTAGATTTGAGATTATGGGTAGATTTGAGATTTGAGATTTTTGGTAATTAATTTTTGCACTTGCTGCTAAAACTTTGTGTACAAAAATATTCAATAGCGTCTGTTCTCACAACTGAAGTTATTTCTCCGAATTGTTTCAACAGTGCGCGAATAGGAATCTGGATAATTTAATTTTTAATCAAATGAAGTCATCGTGAAATTCGTCGTTTTTCTTGGCTACAGTGCTTACACTGCAATGCCACACGATGAAAAAAGTCTAGAAATATTAAACAACCACTTTTATTAAACTGCATTGGTTGGAAAGTTGGAAAGCAAAGAGTCCTCAAAACCGCGCAATAAATAAGGCTTGGCATTTATCCTACGACTGAAAACAAGCTGCATATTTTATCTTGATCTATCTTCATCTGAAACTTCTTTTTTAGGGGTTAACAGGTTCACGTGGGTCAACCGGGCAAGATGGAAATCCTGGGGTGAAGGTAAAAAGACGGAAAAAATAACCAACTAGTAATTACTGCGAGTAAGTGGAATGCTGCCGAGAGGTTGATGCAGAAATCATAAATCACATCGCCCTTCTCTTGACACGTAACCAAAACGTTCGTGGCACTGATGAGTACTAAAGTATATATATATTCGACATAGATATCCAAGCAGAAAGAAAACTATCAACTTTTCTTCGCCAATTGCATCCTTTCAATCGCCGATCGGCGTGTAGATCAGCGATCGTATAGCAAATTAATACGGGCCATACGTTGCACAGCAACGCTATCCTTGACACTGCAGGCGTATCGCAGACGTTCAGAATTTCGCACATCTGAATGGGACGCGATATTGGAATGGCTGCCTCCTAACTTCGGCAGCAAAAAAAAAATACATTGTTTTGATGTAGCAACAAAACTACGCTATTATATAATTAAGAACTTAGGACTACAAATAATAATAACAACATCACTAAAGGATGGAAAATTTTTACCCTAGGGTTCTAAAGGGGACGACGGCTTGAATGGCGTTCCTGGAACTCGGGTAAGAAACTGAAAGGAATTATTTTCCGGCAGGTCATAAAAAATTAATTTATTAACAATGATACTTCTGGAATGCAAGGTTGAAAAATCGCTGAATGTGTTTCAGGGCCCCATAGGAAAATCTGGAGAAAACGGCGCCGGCGGAACAGTTGTAAGTAGTTCGAAACGTTTTGTTTGACGCTTGAATTTCTTTACACCCGATTGCTATGTATTTACTATTTGTTTGGTTTGGCCATTTAGGGCGTCCCCGGAATGTCGGGCGAACGCGGTGACCAGGGAAAGCCCGGAAAAACTGTAAGCTCAAACACAATTTCCTTGTTATAAATTGAATGCAATCACATGTATTGGTCCCTTCTATGTTACGTTCCGTGTTTCTGTTTCCTGTATTTCCTTTTTGGTCTCACATAGCTCACAAAACGTTTGGATCACGTTGCCGCCGGGGTTCTTCTACCGCGTTCCTCGGAGTTAACATGACTGCACATTACAAGAGAACTCTCAAAATGTCTGGAATTTGAGTAAAAAACGTAACGTATAGGTAGTTACATCCTGCAAGATAATTGAAAATACCCCAAGCCCGAATTGGTTTGTGCTGTTAAATCTGTTGTAATAAGTTTTCAGTGAAGTTTTATTTATCTCCAATAGGGAACAGCTGGCCCGAGTGGAGAGCCTGGCGAACAGGGACCTATTGGACGCGCGGTAAATTTCTATTTTGATTCATTTTACTTGCCTTTAAATTAATCATTTGCGATGTAATTTTGTTTCATTGTAAGCCAACTGCTAAATCCAAAGAAGTTGTACGTATTTTGGTAACTTTTTTTTAACAAAAGCAGCCTCTACTCTAAGTTTCAGAGTACAGTTTTTAAAAGGTTCATGAATGCTCCCTAAAAATTAGGCATTTTGTTCGAAATGCTTGCAAGATTTTATTGTGTGCTAGTTTGCTCGTGCTCGCATATTTTAACAAGTACTCGGTTTTTGATGGAGGTAGTTTTTATTTTGCAAAGTGCTTTTTGCTCGTAAGGCTAACGTTTGTGAAGGTCGTAACGAGGTATAGTGTTCCATCAGTGATCCCATTTTTGACCCAAAATTCTGATCTCTGATGCCAAAAATCCAAAAAGGTGGCAAAGTCTGATTCCCGATCCCACAAAAATTTAGTCTTTCCGGCGGAGGCGTGATTCCAGATCCCGGGACTGTGATCACAGATCTTATATAACTGGTTCCTGACGACCCTGTTTTGCTAACGCTCGTGTTGGCACAGGAAATTAAAATACTGTTCTCACATTCTCGAAAATGCTCTCAAAGATCATTCGATACCCCTAAACTGATTTGAAGCGTAACATATCCATAAGAAAAGCTGTTTTTAACACTAAACGCATGCCATCTCGTGATTAGATAAACGAACGTTGCTCTAAGTTGGGTTTTATTTTGAAATTCCAAGTATTTCCATTTATTTCAATCATGTATCGTTATTTTGCATTCTCTATTTCCCAGGGTTCCTTAGGTACATCCGGCCCAACAGGCGATGTCGGTTCTAAGGGTGAACAGGTATTGACGTGCAAATGTAATCTTTTATGATCTTCAGATATTAATGATATTTCGTGATGATAGTCGAGAAATAGGATCCAAAATAGCGTTTCCTGGCACTTGCTAGGGTATTGGAATTTCAGTTAAAGCAGTTTTCAACTGCGAGTGCCCTAGGGCGAGTTTTAATTGAGTGCCGTAAAACCAAAACCAAAGAACGGGGCAATCCAGTGAACCAATCAATCTCGAAGTAATTACACGTAGCCGACACAAAGCGCGGGAATTAAAACATGGGCGCGCGACTCACGATAAGGTTTTAGTTTTACTTCTGATTGGTTCAAAAAGTGGCGCGAGATTTTAAACCAATCACTAAGCGAAGTAATACCAAACCAAAGCAAACGCAGAATTACTTTCGACACTGAAGTGAAAACCGCTCTAAAACCATTGAAACCAAAGTAATCGCTCCGTCCAATCACAACAACCTAAGCAATCCAGTGTCAAAGGACACAGACAATGCAGTCATCCAACCACTGAATCTCGAGGAAAACACATGCAGCCAACACGAAGGACAGGAAGACGCGTGTCAGTGAACCGCAATTAGGTTTTTTTTTACTTCTGAAGTGTATCCATGTTTTTCGTATACCTATACTCATCGTGTTTTGCAACGGACATTCTCGTGTAATGCTTGGAGTGGAAGATGCTACTTTTGCAGTTGTCAGCCCTGACAGAGCTTTCTTGTAAGAGGCTACATTCTGTTAACTCACCCACAAACCCAAGCATGATATGAAATGTCTTGAAGATTGGGGGTATTTCTCTCCCATATTTTTCGATTCTATGAGTAATCCAAGTTTTCCTTCTTCTTGTATTATGTAGGGGCTAAGGGGTGCTCACGGAGATCGCGGCAAACGAGGATCCAATGGACAACCAGTAAGTCGTTCATGGTTGCCTTGAAACGCTAAAAAGTAAATCTTTGAAAACTTTTCATGAATTGCTATTGCGCTGACATTGAATTTTACTTTCAGGGAAACGACGGCGTACCTGGTTCACGTGGAGCTAAAGGAGACAGCGGGGAGAAAGTAAGAATACCAAACTGGAAATTAAAAGCTGTTTATTATATTATTCCGATGTAGGGACATTTTTCTTATGTTCTTATAAGGCGTGCCATTGTATGCCACCATAACAGAAAAGTCCACAAAGTTTGCATCATAATCGATCCATCAATTACGTTTCTTTTGTTATTATGGTGAAGGAAGGGCCGTAGCAGCATTTCTGTGGGGTAATTTAAATTATGCTCATTGTTTTAGGGAATAGCTGGCGATGCGGGTCTACCAGGAATACCAGGGGGCAACGGTCACGTGGTAAGTGGCCACACAATTGTATACCAATACCCAGTCCATCCCGCCTACTTTCTTCCTTCCTTTACGATCATACCCGGCCTTTCCACTGCTCTTTTTCCTCTGAAACGGGACACACGCATTTTCTTCTGACCTGATGAATGCATGTGCTATGGGGGGGGGGGGGGGGGACTCCCATATATAGGCTAAACAGGTATGTGCCGCGGGATAGGGTATGGTTTTTCGAGGTCTTCGTTCCTCAAATAGGGTATCATTTTTGCTTCTTTTGGCATTCTTCACGCAGTTATCCTTAGATAGGGTACTTAAATTGTATTATTTGGCCATTTTGTAATTTGCAGTGCGTAAAAATATGCTAAGCGAAAAAGAAACGGTCTGTCAAACATTACGGAACGACAAAAAGTTCACCCGTTTACACCTTTCTTAGTTTTTTGTCATTTCCTTGAAAAGGGTGTCATTTTTCGGGTTTGGGTATCGAATAGGGTCAGGGTTTAAGAACCTTCGCGGCACACACCTATCCAAAATTTAAGGGAGTACTCCCCCGGGGGTGCTATCAAAGGTCAACTCCGTTTACCCTACCCTTATCTTTGCACGTTATATAAAAGCAATCAATGAACACGTATCGACTGACAATTGGTGCATTTGTTGAGAATGTATCGTAGATCTCATAAAATTAGGGCCTCGCTCGCTGCCGTTTTTAGCTACATCGTATTTCAATCCTCCCTCTGCTTTTCTGGGGAGTAATGAAATCCGATGTCCCTAAAAGCGGCTGTGTGGAAGGCGAATAAAAAGGCAACCGTTGGGAATAGGAAGGCAGGAGATGAAAAAATCCACTGTCGCATTTACTACGTCCGTTTTGTTACTGACACTGTCAGATACCTTTTCGTTCAGGGTCCCCAAGGAGATAGCGGTGACCAAGGCAGTCCAGGATTTGAAGGCCCGGAGGTTAGTGTGACAATTGATACAAATTATCTGTTACGCCAATTTCGGTTAGGAAAAGTACTTAATGCCTTTAAAAAGGACTTTTTCCGTGGTCATTTTCTTGTTTTTTTTCTTTGCTTTCATTTTTATCATGTAGGGAAATGCTGGACCTGTAGGGAGCCGAGGACCGCCAGGCAATCCGGGAATAAAGGTGCAGTGCAAAGAATGTCTCATTCCTACCAGCAATAAAAGTACCAGAACTCGGATGATCTTTAGCATATAACTTAGTTGGGGCCATCTTTCCGTGGTCTGTTTCTAGAAAAACTTGGCTACTCAAACAATCTTTCTTGAGGCTAGTTCTTAGACATCTCCTGTTTTCTCCTTGCAATGTCTGCACCGAGACTTCTTATCGCCAATTGAGACCAGTTGTTTCCCGATCATTGATTGATGAATAAAGCTTTTATCTTTATCTCATGCCATGAGCTCAATTTTTGTCGAGGAATGCCAATGATAAGCCATTTTTCGCAAGACCATTTTAAAGAAGGAAACAACACCTACTCCGTGAAGATATAACACACGTAATCCTTTTTCTGATGAGTCATTTTGTTCTTTGAACAGGGATCAACAGGGGAACGAGGCTTGGGTGGACCTGTGGGTGAACAGGGATTCGAGGTAAGGACCGCCGGCAAATTGAACACGGAAACACGCTCTTACTCGCCTGGTTTTATTGTTTAATATTTTATATACTATACGCCAAAAAAAGAACGGCGATTTAAATTTCAGAGAAAGAATAAAAAGCAAATTAAGGAACGAATACAAATTTGATCAGACTTATACTTGTCTTTGGGCGAGTCAAAATACAAACAACGAGTAAACATTTTCAGTGATACTGCACAACAAAACGTGTAATAAGAAATATTTATTTCAGGGCCTTCCAGGCCAGCTTGGCACGAAAGGAGCGCAAGGAGATCGTGGACCAGTGGTAAGAAGCAATTATACTAGACTAAGATATTTCAATTATAGAACAGGCAGGTTTCTAATTATCTAGAAGAGTAACGATGTTTTTTTTCTACGGTTGAACCCGCCCTACTTTCACCCCGTTATTAAATCAATTTTTTTGGTCTCGTTGAAACGCCCACATTATTTCTTAACGAAAACCCCGTTAATGCGACAAAAGCAAAGTCTGCGTCGAGCCTAGTGGTATGGGCATACCACCCGAGCTTATCCCGGTTTCCTTAGCATGAAGTTATTGAGTGTATTTCTACTCCCTCCTGGATGGGATGCTAGTCTATCGCAGGGTTACCCCCCAGCAGTAAATTCGCCGGTACCAATTTATACACCTGGGTGAAGAGAGGCACTGTGAGAGTTAAGTGTCTTGCCTAAGAACACAACGCAGTGACCCGGCTAGAGGCTCGAACCCGGACCGTCCATTAGGCCACTGCGCCTCCCACGCCAGCCAGTTCTGAAATCCCAACATGTATAATCGTTTATAATTTTTGCCCGTTAATATATGGCCACTCGAACCAAATAAGCATTCGTAATTGTCCAGACAAAACAAATACAGTACTTGAGAAACAATATTTAACGTATTAAAAGCAACAGAGAGGTCGGGGCTCTGGTTTTGAGAAGAATATGTACAGCCAAGTCCGGTCTTGTTTTGATTTTAGAATCCAGTCATGTTCATCACAGTTCCCTTGGATAATACTGTATGCCCGGATTGAAGTTTCTGAATTTGGGATGTAAAGTTAAATTAAAGTAAAGATTATTTGACGTGCGAATGTATCTGTTAGAACCAGTGGTTAGTGGTTTCACTGTACTTTTCCATTTGTTTTCTTAGCCTTGCCACCCGGACGAACTATTTTGGTTAGTTTGCTCAGATTTCTGATTTGGGTACAAATGACATCATTAAAGGCCACAAGGATAGCCGTTGTGGTTTTTCTAGCTGTGCGATCGACAATTAACGATATTTGAAAGCTTCCCAATGATTATAAATATTATTGTAAAAACTAACACTTACGCTATTTTCAGACCCTTCCATTTCCACCTCAAGAAAGGAAGCATTACCTCACCTCATTATATACATACCGCACAGAGGACGCCAAAAGATGCATGGTCATAATAACTTCCAGAGTTTTAAACCAATTATCCTGAAACTTTGCACTAAACTGAAAATAGGACTTGTTATTCTCTAAACCCTATGTTTTTTGTTTTGACATTTTGGCATTTTTAGCGGGTAAATAACGTAACGAAAATGGTGCAAAATTTTTGCTTTCATATTATGGGATATCTAATGATACCATTTGAAAGAACTTTGTGAAAGGATCAAGGAACTGAAAAAAATTGAAAAATGGCCATCCGCTCAAAAGATGTGGCATTTTGAAATTTGAATTTCCGTTCATTTTGTTACTAAAAATAGCACAATATCCAAAGTTCAAAACATTGTATCTTTTGACGGGATAGACATATTTCCAAAATGTTTTCGGTTTTGAGATCCTTATGTAAAGTTCTTTCAAATAGTATCATTAGATATCCCATAATACTTAAACCAAAATTTCCCGCCAACTTTGTGACGTCATCTTCCCGCCAAAAATATCTAAATTGTAAAAACAAAAACATAGGATTTTAGAGAAAAGCAAGTTCTATTTCAGTTCAAAGTTTTAGGATAATTGGTTTAAAACTCTGGAAGTTATTTGACCATGCATCTTTTGGTGTTCTCTGTGCCCACCGTCGAACACTGTCTTCTTTACATCGAAACTGTTATACAATATACGAACAGTTAACGTTAAATAACTGACTACTAGTTTCTGTTCCTCAGGGTGACAGTGGTGCACCAGGCGGAATAGGCCCTCCAGGCCCCACGGGACCACTGGTTAGTAACTGAACCTCAAGAACATTCATTTAGTACAGCACACAGGTGGAATTTGCCTCCATGTGTGGGGATACACGGGAGACGAGAACGGTGAAAATAGTCAAAATAAACGTCGTCAAAAGCATACCGAGCGGCAACTGCGTTGGTCGTTAGGCTTTTCATTCATTTATCTGCTTTTGTCGGCAAATATGTACTTATTATTACATGAAAGGAATTTTTTCCACGCTTCGGAGAGTTGGAATAAGACTTACTACCTAGTGAAAGCTATTGTCGATACGCGTAGATCCTGATAAAGCCCTTGTGAAGTACGTGGGTACAAAGTACTTGTAATGTGTGCACGCATGACCTTCTACTATACTTTTAGGACTTCAATAACAAAATCACGTTTGACAGTTAAGTCATTTGGTTCTTGCAAACATAATATGAAGAACATCCATGATTTTAATACATTGTTCTTATTAGGGAAAATGGGGTAGTGCTGGAAGACCTGGGTTAGACGGGAAGCCTGGTGAATCGGTGAGTTAATAACAATGCATTAAAATTAGTACGTATGGCATCCTACGTCTCCAGATGCTGTTTTCATGTTTTCGGTAGGTTTATTGACTGTATTGATTTGCTGGTCTTACGTTTTCTTCAGGGATCGCGGGGTAACCAAGGAAGGCCTGGAAGCAGTGGCGAAGATGGAAGACCTGTAAGAAAACAAAACACATAAGCGTCCCGAGTGATTACCGAAAGTACAAGCACAAATTAAATAAACTGGATAAAAAGATCATACAGCAAAACGTATTACAGATTACAGTTCACCAAATTTGATTTTGTGACAGGTTGTCAAAAAATTTAACATTTCATTCTGGTGACATACTGAACCTTAAGTCATGTATTTTCCTTTTCAGTTGATATTTGCTTGCTTTCAGCAATTCTGGTGTTTTTCGTTCTCGAGATAATAAAACAAGTTCATAGCCAGCTCTAGGCCATGCTTATGAAAACACGATATCTCAACCGGGACACTAATCGTTTTCGATTCGTGTATTTCGGTCCGTGGTACGTGTATAGTTTCTGTGCAAGCTTATTGATTTTTTTCTGGCATGTGATAGGGCCGTCCCGGACCAAACGGAATCCCTGGCAGCATAGGAAAAAGCGGTCTGCAGGTTAGGCCTACAAAACACCTCTTAATAAACACAAAATGAGCTACAATGCTCGTTGTAAGCGTATTTGTTCCTAATTCTGGATAAAATGACGCATTTTTCTCTTATCTAAACAGGGTCTGCGTGGAAACATTGGGCCTTCCGGACCCCCGGGACAGAGTGGACAACTGGTGAGCATGAAAGCTACCCGACGACTGCAAGACTTTCAAATAACGTTATTATTATATTGCCTTTCTGTTGTCAAGTTTCTGTTAATTAGCTATTTACATCTGTTATTTGTTTTGTTCTTCAACAGGGCCTTCCTGGAATAATGGGAAGAAGAGGTACTATTGGAGAAGGTGGCTCCAAGGTTAGAAAGAAAGATGCGCAATTCCCTCTGTGAGGCACATGTGGGAATTGTGGTAGTTGTATTCATCAAAACAACTCCGAGACTTGGCAAAATTGAACAAAATTATCCCTAGGACCTCAACCATGTGGAATGTTATTGGTGTTATTTTGCTTTTGTTGTTGTCGTTTCGTTCTGTAGCATTAAAAGGAGGTTTGTGCAAACCACAACGGCAGCGACATCGGGAACGTCGCTTAACAAACCATTTTTTTATGAGGAGTAGAATGGCTTTACACGTAACCGTCCTCCTCAAAACAACAGAATGACAAGTTCTATATTTATGCAAAATTTCAGGTTACCTGTATCAAAAAAAAGTTGAATGAAAGTGACCTTTTTGGGGTCACTTTGTGCCCACCGAGAACAACGTAAAATGATCAACTTCTGCGTAGCGTGGAGATCGTGAGCCACTACGGCGAATTAATTTTGTAGTTCTATTTTTAATTCAAGGCTACCTTTACATATTCCACGTTGTCGTCGGCGTCGTGGTTGCTTCAAACTCACTAATGACGTAAACCGTAGATTGTCTATTACTAGTTCTTTAGACGAGTTTTCTTAGGGTGAAGGTCAGTTGGACACGTTCGTGAAAGTTTACAGTCTAATTAACAGTCCATTTAGATTCATTTTCAGTAGTGTAAGCCAAGCTTACTGCTAATTTTATTCCTTGCATGAAAAGCCTTCAAACGTGTTTTCTCTTCATATTTGACAGGGTAATATTGGCGATCCCGGAGCTACTGGGTCCGATGGAACAACAGGAAAACTGGTGCGTTCAAACAATATCACAGTACTTCACCCAGCCTATTTGGAAATATAGATGCAAAGATACGATTAAAGTTAATTGTTTGTTTTTGCTGTTTCAGGGTGAGGTCGGCTTGCCTGGACAAACTGGCTCCCCTGGTGATAGAGGAAACGATGTAAGTTAGTGCCTTTTGAATTGAAATTTTTTTCTAATGTTTTTCATGATGCAACTGCAACGAGTTCGCCTCGTTCGTAAGGGTACCAACTGTGATGATTATTTGATATGAAAAAGACAACATTATTTTATCTTTCACTTTTTTCTTGACAAACCGTAAGCTTGCGAGCACTATGTCTATTGTCTATGATTTTCAGAGTTAAATTTTATTAAAAAACACAAAGGTGATAACCATGTGAAGGGTAACTGTAATCATATATAAAGCAAATGAAAAATTGGTGTTCGTTTCAGGGTCCAGCCGGACCTCAGGGAGCCATTGGATTTCCAGGAAAAGATGGTTTCAAGGTGAGATAAAAAGGTTTTTTTCAAATAGTTGCAACGTAGACGACATAGTTTATCAAAACATTGCTTACATACCAAGTCTTAATTTTTTTAAAAATGTCAATAAACAAAGAAGTATAAAGAACCACATTGAACGTTTCTAAAACAGGATTTGTACCGTGTCAGCAAGTGCAGAAAAAACTGCACGACCCGCCATCTTGGAATCTTATTGCATCAATGGTGTCATACAATAGGCCCTTACCGAGTTCTGTTCAGTGCCTCAGTGTCAAAACGAGTCTAAGTGCGAAATTAGCCATTCATATGGAAAGGCGTTTCACTTGCATGCCCATTTTCATGTAAAGCAAACTGATTTTCATATGAATGGTTTCGCACTTAGACTCGCACTTATAGGTAAAGGAGAACTCGGAAACGGCCCATCCTTTAGTGCCAAGCTACTCGTGCCACTTCTTCTAACTCCTGACACTCATTTCCTTTAATGTTGGTTTTGAGAGTTTGGTGTTGATCATGTTCTCTACTAATGCCTATTATTATTCAGTCATGGGCTGAGCGAAATGAGGACCACTCCAACTCTCTTGTTAAAATCTCAGGAAGAACTTTTTCCCTCACAGGGCGCGGCCGGGCAACACGGCATACAAGGCAAAACGGGAGTCCCAGGCAAACCCGGTTTAGCTGGTATCCCTGGGATGCGAGGAGGCACTGGGCCGAGTGGCACTGATGTAAGTATATAAGAAAAAATTATTTGTTCTGCGGAGTAATGTTACAGTTATCATAATAGCGCAAATCTGTGGCCGCAATAAACTCGTAACACGATGAAAAAAAAATGAATTAAAACGATATCAGTGTGAACTGCAAGGCTCGGATGATTTTATAGCTGTAGCCCTTCATTGAGTGCTAATCCTATATATGTTGGGCAAAAGCCTTTATTTAAAGCATTTTGTTTTTGATTTTCAGGGAAAACCCGGTCAGACAGGTGATCGTGGACCCAGAGGAGTAATTGGTGAAACGGTAAGTGTTTGCACTTGAAGCAGGCAAGAATGTTCTTAACCTCCACTAAATAAAACAAAACCAAAAAAGCCCAAAGAAGGCCAACAACTGCAACAAAGAGAAAAGAAAGAGAGAATAAAGGAAAAGCGGAAACAAAAACTGTAAAGACTTTTCTTTCTGCCTTGGCGCACGCCCGAGTAAAAAGACATCAAATGTGATGCTGTCATTTAGAGTAGTTTTTTAGCTCATTACGGACCGCAAAATGTCAAAACGTCCAAAAAAATGCATATTTTTCAAATTATGGCGTCAATGGGTTAAATGTCAAGTTTGAGATTTGCTATACTTTCCATGTGTTAACATCCATCAACACGATCTTGCTTCTTTTCTACAGGAATCCTATTGTAAAGAAGATTTATCTGCCTAATTCTTAATTTCTAACAGTGATCAAAGATCAACTATTGTAACAATTAGACTACGAGCCTGAGTTTTCTATGAGCGAATAGTCAACGAGGCACAAAACTCTGAAGGATTTCTAGCTATCTTTTTTGTACTTTGTAGCCAAAAATAAAGAAAAATTTTACCCTCAAATTGAAACGCGCGCACGACTGTTTGTTATCGGCGAATAGAAAACCGTGTGAGAATTAACCAATCCGATTCACGGATTTCCAATAGAACACAGCTGTAGAGCTACAGTTTTCAATTTTTTTTAGGGAGATACTGGCGAGGGTGGAGAATTAGGAGCAGTAGGAACAGTCGGAGAAAAGGTATTTAATTTTATATAATTTATTACACATTGTACAACAAGCTATAACAGGCAATCTATCCTTGAAAAATTAATTAGCGCGCGATCGATGCTCAGTTTTCTACCTGGCCCCGAGGCGTTGTTCCTTGGTATTGAGTGGACGTGCATGTAGTCATGGGACTAATCTTTCGCCTCTTTAGAAAGGAAAGAAACAGTGTTTCCTTCTAGCAACGATCTGTTACACAATAACATTTTTTTGCCGATGCCCACTATTGGTATTCTTTTAACCTGTAGAAACCCTTTTACGCTTTCGCGATCACTACAATTCTGAAGTTTGTCTTCCACACTCAACACAAATCGCGAATCGTTTATAAACCTATTTAAATGAAATGCCGTGTTTAAGTAAGGGTATTGACTATTCAAACTAAAGTACTTCTTTAGATAATTAGTTTCATATGATGCGTTTCTGATACTTGACAATATTTTCTTTTTCAAGGGCGACCGCGGTGATCTCGGCCAGCAGGGCCCATCCGGAGAATCAGGCCAAAAGGTAACGAAAGAAACACAATGTTTTTCGCATATGCAAACTAAATACAGTGTTTCGTTGACCTTTCATAGCCCGCATCATAGTTTTTTCGGTTGCTATTGTTGTGTTTATTGAGTGTCTTTGGACATCTTCGGTAGATAATTTTCAAGTTAAAGACGCTTATTTCAATATATACCTTCCGGCAAAAAAAAACATAAAACGATTTACGTTGGTAATGATGAATCTCGGTACAGAGAAAGCCTGTTGACCAACATCAGCACACACATCGGCCTTAACTTGGGCATGTCGTTCTCGATCGAAGCTTCTTAGCGAGAAATAATGGAACGACGTTTCCTATTAAACCATTTTTTTTTCTTCAAGGGGCCGGAAGGAGCTGTCGGGAAGCGAGGAGACAGAGGTCCGGCTGGAACAAAGGTTTGTAGCCGATCAAGTACTTTGAAAAACTTGCATCTGTCTTCGTTAGAAAACATGATCAGGAACATTCTTTATTTAATGGAACGCTGCACATCATGAATTTTATCTCACAGGGCTCAGACGGAACACAAGGATCTCCGGGCCTAGAAGGTCCTCAAGGCCTGCAAGTGAGTGTGAATCAGTTTTGTCCTTATTCTTCAAAATATGAAATAGCGCTCCGATTAGACGGGGCTGGCTGAGGGACGGGTGGGCGACAGAGTTCTCCCCTTCTACCTCCCTATCCCTTGCCCCTTCCGTCATCTTTCTTCCCGCTTTCTCTTCGCTCCATCCTCAGAGAGCTAGCCTGTTCACAGGCTAATAATGAACAAGCTCCTCACAAGTCCTTTCTTTCCTGAACAGAAATCATCCGCACAACTTTTATACCGCCACCTTATGAATCACAATTGTTCAAATATTTATTAATATCATTTTGTCTTATTATAGGGAACTGAAGGGCCAGGTGGTTTTTCAGGAGAAAGGGTACGGATGATGGTTATCAATTTTGACGGTCTAAGGTTAATTTGGGGTACGCTTTGTTGAAGTTCAGCGGCCCTTGGCGGTACTTGGTCATCTGAACAAATGTATTTTTATTTTATACCCAATGCGGTATTTGCTGGTCAACACTAACTCCATATAGGGAAGATATTTGTTTACAAACATTGTTTTTGTTATTTAAATTGACAACAAGTTAAACAAAAGAGCTCATGTTTCACCAGCCAGTAGTTTTCTGGTTGGCACATTAATAACAATGGGTGACGTCACTAATATCTTCCCTTCTTCTGGAAGTTGTGCGGAGAATAGTGACCTTTAAGAAACGTTTATAACATTCCCCCATGTTTGTTTTAAGCTAACTTTCTTTGTCCAAACGATAGTAAACTTTCTTTTGAACACTTAAGAATTAATCTGATCTTTTGGTTTGTTTCGTTTTTGTCTTATAACAGGGTGATCCTGGGAACAGGGTGAGTAATAATGTTCTCACCTGATTGTCATTTAACAACAGAATATTTACAATAACACCTTTACATTGTATCTGATTTTCTGGTTGTTGTTTTCTTTTTACAGGGACTTGAAGGAGAACGGGTATGGATTTCTATTCTATTTGTATGGATGTACGAACGAATGAGCGATCGAACGAACGAGTGACTGAATGAACGAACGAACAAACGAACGAACGAACGAACGAACGAACTAATAACGAGTAAATGAATGAACGAACGTCGAACGAAAAGTGAATGAATGAACAAACGGACGAAAATGAATGAATGTATGAAAGAACTAACGAAACTGCGAACGAACCAAACGATAAATAGAGGTATGAATGAACGATTCTATTAAAAGATTATTTTTCATGCGCATTGTGTAGTTGACGTTAAAGCGGCTTCCATGCAGGTAAATTGGATTATAAGAGATGGGCATCAACAACTCTGCTATTTATTTCTTATACGAGGCATTCAATCATCCGTGTTATTATCACAACTGTGAACATTTTTCTTGCAGGGCCCTTTTGGGCCGCCTGGGCCCCCGGGACGCCCGGTGAGTGATTTTTTTTGCTTTGTTTTGTATACTGATAGGGGAGGGGAGAGTGGGGGAGACAGAGACGAAAATGTATAGTAACAGTGGAAAGAAATCTGCCTTGCAACACGTTTTGCTTAAAATAGATAAATCGGCACTATCCTTACCTTGTGTTTGCTGTCTTATTAGGCAGACCTCGGAGCCCTTGGCGCTTTAACTCAGGTACGAAAAATCTATGAACAGATTTTTTCCAGTGTTTGCTAAGTTGAGCTATGTATACGCGTTCGTGTGATAAGATATCATGAAATGTGGCCCAGGGGCTTGGCACATGGGAGTTTAACGGACAGGATTATTCAATAAGGTATATTGTTTAAAAAGTAAGGCAAGAAAAACTAGAAGGCCCAACTAGAAGGCTTAATTTGTAGAAATGTGTTTTTCATGCCAGAAACCACATTGATTCAATACTGCGTGCCCATGTATAGTGCTGTTTTTCTTTTTCAGCGTTGGAACACCGGAGGTTATGGATCTTATGATGCTCAAACCGAGAAAGCCAAACTGTACAAAAGTTCTAAAGATCAGGTTATCAATAAAGCTAAGAGTTTTGTTTTACATTCCTAATAGTCTAGTTTCTCTTGTGGATATTTCACCCGTTTTGGGAATGAGATATTCAGGACCAACAGATGACGTCAAAATAGGACAACAGTGTTCTCGGAAGAAATTTGACCCACCTTTCTCACAATTCCAAAGCTCCTTGAAAACATGTTTTTAACTATAAATTTGATTTTCTCTGCAGAGTGAAAAGCCGGTAATAGATCCAGTAAGTGAATTCTAATGGCTTTGTTATTATGCTAATACAGTTGAGCCTCTATTGAATATCTTAAACAGCCATTATCGTAACAGATAAGTCTGTTTAAAAACATTCGAGAGCTGACGTTTTGAGCGTCGAAACGTGAGCTCCGACGAAGGGCTAACGCTCGAAACGTCAGCTCTCGAATCTCTTTACGGTGGCCAATTCACATTTATCAACCCAGTTGATAAAACCAAATTACATTGTTATACTTCCCACCGACGCAGCACCACAGTTTCTTTAGAAACTTACCCCGTCTGTTTAAAAAACACTCAGTTAGGTTCACATTCAAACCCTTAATCTATAATCCGTATTTCCCGTCTCCTCCTTTCTCGTATGCTATGCTTTAAACTCTACGTACCTGTCGTTATTTTTGTTCAGGTAAAAATCACTTTAGCTTTGCTTCATTACAAACTTGAACTTTACAAGAAACCGAATGGCACCAAACAATTCCCAGCTCGAACATGTAAGGACCTCATCATGTGTTACCCAGGTCTAAACAGCGGTAAGTTACATTTATTACTTAGGGCTCGACCCCTTGCCTTTGATTTCTTAATCTTCATCCGTGCTCCTACAAGGGGTTCTACTAAATGAACAATTCAACAATTAGCCCCAAATTAATCTTCATTCAAGTTAGCTTCTTAGAAGGCAATTTCTGTGGTTCCTTTTTCCATTGTTCCAAACAACAACAACAACAAAAAAAAAAAAAACACTGAAAAAGGAAACAACAAACTTTATTGCAATCGACGCGGTTTACAGAATCCTCAAAATTTTTCCTCCATAAAATGTTTGTACAAAATGTTTCGCAGTAAATCTCGTTTTGACAATGAGGCAAAGGACAACTCGTAAATAATCCTCACTGTTTCTCTCATTTTATAACCTTTCTTTCAATTTTTAGTACCCAGCACCTCTATAAACAATGTGCGTCAGTCACGCTAACACATGACGTAAATTTTCTAACAGGTGAATTCTGGGTTGATCCAAATGAGGGTATCACTGAGGACGCCATTAGAGTTTACTGCGATTTTTCCTTCAACGCAACTTGCTTATATTCAAGCAAAGAAAAGAAGGTATTATGTTACTACTGTGATTACGTCTTACGACTGTCTTACTTGCTTCCAGTCACCCTCATACGTAAGGTAAGCACAAGAATAGATTGCAAAGGGAAGAAAAGTGTGCACCGTTAATTCCCTTTACTTCTTCCTGTCGGTTCCTGCTTTGGCTTTGCGCTCGTTCACAACTCCCGTGCGATTTTCAAAAGAGTTTTATGTGAAGATCCAATAACGACAACAGAAAACTCTCCTGAAGGGAATAAACATTAGACTATTATTAGGCCACTTTAAGAAACCAAGACTTTTTTCCTTATTTTATAAAATTTGTTTTGTATTCTGCTCGTGTAGCCATTTGTCTCCGGAAAGAAGAAGTGGTATTCAGGACCAGACGAATACAAATGGCTCGGTGAAGATCTCGGAACCATTCAGAAGGTAACAAAATAAGCCCACGGCCTTCATGGACTACAAGATCCCCTCACAATAAGTGAAATTTCACAAATAAATATGCTCGAAATCATAAGATCCTCAAAACAAATGAAGACTCAATAGAATATTTTATGTTTTACATAATTTTGTTTGTCTTCCGATATCAAAGTCAGGTAAGTCTTGGCCGCAAAATTTACTGTAATGGAACGTTTGTTTATAAGTTACCAAAACTTTATTTTTTTTTCTTCCAGATCAAGTACGTCAGGGATTCTAGTCAGCTCTTATTCCTTCGTCTGCTGAGCGACCGCGCACGTCAGAACATCACATATCACTGTAAAGATTCTGTTGCTTGGTATGACGAACAGCTTAATGACGTCACCAAGTCCATAAGAATCAAGACCAATAACGGAGTGATCATCCACTCTAGCTCATCTAACAAGTTCAAGCCCAGTGTTCTCACGGACAATTGTCGAGTGAGTAGAAGCTTAGCCTCTACGCAGACTTTCTTTTGGCCCGTCACGTCTGTTGGGGAGGAAGATTGTGTGACGAACGAACAGAACGTCTGCGAAGAAGGCTGTTCGTTGGCGACGAAGATTGCGTGATGAATTAAAAGAACGTCTTCGTAGAAGGCTGTCCGTTAGGGAGGAAGATTGCGTGACGAACAAAAAGAACGTCTGTTCAGGCGGCAGTTTGGGGAATACCTTATTATAGGAAATTAACAATGCATGTAATTAACGCGAATTTCAAAAATTCGCGTTAATTTTATGTATCTTAATTTACTTCATTGTTAATTAAAATGACGTTGATTGAAAGCATCGTTATTTTAAGACACCTTTTTATCAGCAAAGTTTCAATTCATCTACGTTTCCGCCAGAGTCCGTTGACGCATCTTCATTTAATATTAACTTCAAAATGTCCTTCGATTCGTCAGTATACCGATCGTCTTCTCCGAGGGGATAAGTCACTTCTTCAACTTTCTTGCGCAAAATATTTATCGCATTTTTGTCATCCCATTTCATGCCCTAGTTTGTATGGCTACCTTGCTGGGAATAAACAGCAAATTTTGTTGTTGGACGTTGTTGTTTTCTGAAGAAAGAAGTGCGAAAAATATCAAATTCGTGTCTTAATTACGCAAATGTACAACACGGAAATTCGCGTTAATTAAATGTATGTAAACATTACTTTTCGAAAATTCGCGTTAATTTTATAACGCGTAAACATGCTTCGTTAACATGCTTCGTTTTAATTATTCCTATAATAAGGTAGCCAAAACAACAGGAGATTACTAGAAATTGAACCTTCGCTTGAATACACCCAGGTCAACAGTACGTCATGGTATAGTCTTAAGTAAACCATGCAACACAGAAGAACTGAACTGATCGTCCTGATCGAGGGAAATTATGTCATCCATAACGGTTTTCTCTGGATAATTAATAGTCTAGTTTGGAGATAACCAAGACCGCTGAATAAAACGACTAAAGACGCGTCTATACAGGGTTAGTCTCGATCTGAAGTAAAATATTCGCAAATACCAGTGAGAACAGGAAATGCTAACCCTCTACAACTGAATATTTAGTCTTTTTGTTCAGCGGTCTTGGCTAACTCGAAACTGGACTATTAATAGTCAATAACACTCGGGCTGGGGGAACCAGGAGGTCTAAAATTTCCACATGGAGTTTGAAGAAAAATTCTTCACCAGCGGCTTTTAGTAATTTTAAGCTCTTCATTTTTAGCTCTTCATTATTGACTTTTCAATGACAGCCAAATCGCCTCGCGCAACTCGTACGCTTCTTTCGTGCTCTTCAAACTTCCCGCGTGCACCAATAACTCGATATACGCACACTAGGCATGAGGGGGGCCACGGGCACCCCAGGCCCCCACCCCGCCCTAGCTACGCTCTTATCGAGCCTCTGCCGTCGCCAACCCTCCTGCTCCGTGCTCTCGTTGGCTCCGATCATTGTTTCTTTCGTTTTCTTTTCAAAAATAGAAAGGTTCTAGACAATCTAATCTTTTGTTCTCTTTTCCTTTCAGGTTAAAAATGGCACATGGCTTTATACAATTATCCAAGTGGACACGTCCAAACCGAATCGTCTTCCAGTACTTGATGTAGCTGCTTATGACATCGGAGATGAAAACGAGGAATTTGGGCTTGAAATGGGACCTGTTTGCTTTTATTAGTTTGTCTGTTATACTCTACCTTGCTTTCCGGCTTTTCCACTGAAGTAAAACTCATGGACATGTAATATAAGTTTTAACTTATTCTTTGAAGTGCGTTAAAAGTGTTCACTGAGGGTCAACAATCTGGTATTTCTTTTGTTTGTTCTTTGTTCCTGCTTAGGAGACTACGCGGTCCTCAAATTAAACGTCGGATTTCAGAAACCAAAACCGACTGCTCGTTGTCTGCTGCATACTTTTCTGTTATAAACCAGCCAGTATGCTGCTGGCAACTCCTGGTAGACATTAAATTTCAGTAATAGCTCTTTCATGTTGGGTATAAGTAAAATAAATAGCCTTTGGGGTATGTTGCATTACTGATATTGATTGCTTAATTGACCACTCCCAAATGGGGCCGGCTTTTTAGAGCCAATGTAAACAAACAAATATTGTAAATAAACATAACAGAGTTAACCCGCAACTTACGAATTTCAAGTCCAACGTTCTAACCACTCGGCCACGCTGACTCCGGCAGTGTAATCCATCATACATGTGCAAATGATGTGTTCATTTCTGCCACCAAATATTGACAGGTAAAATAAATTATAGAAAAATCCCTGTGCAGTAACAAAATTTGGCGGATAGCAAAAATATATATAATTAATTCCAATGATTTCTAAACTGGTGTCATACCAACAAGATATCTTAATCTTTCAAATACAAAAAATGTCACAATAGTGTGAGGGCCAATTCTCATCCAGTTTGGTATAAATCCTTTATAAAGTCCCAGTATTCCTTCATGCCTGACAATTTTTCCAATGCAGTGAATGGTTTTCCTGTAGACTAATGGTCTCCCGTAGGCGTCCTTCTTCTGGTTCATCATACGCGTCTTTACCACGTCGAATGGCGAAGTACTACAAGCTGTCACAAATCCTGCTATAACAGATGATACCCCGTGCAGAGCTGGTCCTTCTTCCATCAACTGGGCGTTTAAAAGTGTGTGTTTAGTATGATCATACGATGGAATTTGTGCGGCTGTTAAAATGGCGGCACGTTGTACTGTAGGACCCACCCCTGTCCACAGTCCTCCCACACCCTCCTTCCGTGCGATTGTCCAGAAAGCATGGAAAGTGTTCCGATATTCTGACCTCTTCCCAGGCCCAACCGCTTGGAATCGAACCTTGACCAGGTCTGTGGGCGTGGCAATTGCACTGCCTATAGTTCCTGAAGTTGCCCCGGCTGCGATCTTCTTCCACAATGGAGTATGCGCGATGTCAGTTGCTCCGAGTTGAACCTTTAATGGCTCATACGCACCAAGCCGAATTGTGCTGTATGAGCCTTCTCTCATCAGTGAAGGGACAAGCCTGGAAATCAAGTATAAATTATATGAATTAAAGATTCTCTACTTCAGAAGTCTCAGTAAATTGCATGATAATAGATGAATCAGTAGTTTTGAATGCTAGTCGTCTCCATGTCTCTAAACCCAAACTCGACCGCGACCAAACTGGAACGACATTTTCTCTGTCTAACTTTTCTGATTAATGGAATGCGCGTAACGCATGTGCAGAGTATTATACCCCTCATGAAATCCTTTGTTAAACTTTGTTTCTTGTCCTTGTCGTTTTTTGTCGTTCCCGAACTCAGAACTCAGACCACCCCACTTCCCAAAAATGGTATCAAAGTTTGCTCTGCCCAATCCACTCTCCTTTTCACTTCATGACCCAGTGGTGGCTTAGTTATCTGTCTATCTTAGTTATTTAACGGTCTTACAATAAACCTTGCATTTTACTAATAGTATCCGTACTTTCAACTTACCCTTTGTAAAGTCCTCTAAATCCTTCTTCTGAGAAGATTCTTAGGGCACCTCTTATGAATCCTTTATAGTAGCGGTCCTTGAAAATATTCTTACTGCTGTGTTTTACACCAAGTTCATTCTCAAGCTGCATGCGAATTTTTATCACATCTATGGGATTTGTAACTGAAAATAAATCAAAACCAACTACGCGATCAAAAACCGATTTAAATCTAAAATACATGTGCGGCAAAGTGAAAATCTTATTGTCGGGCTTAGGGTTAGGGTAAGATAAGATAAGATAAATTTCAATAGACTCATCCTCTCAAAGGTTTTTCAGAAACCATTTACAATAATAATGATGAAAAAGTCATGATATGAGGCAACAAGTCAATTAAGGCTGTGAAGCCAATTTTCTTTTTCACGGCAGCTTAAATTAAATGTCTTAAGGTGCGTTCCTTTGGGATGATCTAGATCACGATCGGTGATCCAAGAACTCTCGGATCATGGTGCATCAAAGGCGCCGGCGAATCCACTCAGAGCAAGGATCGATTCGTTGATGCACCATGATCTGAGTGATCTCGGATCACTGATCCTGATCCGGATCACCCCAAAGGAACGTACCCTAAGCTATTCCATATATGGCCGTTTTATAAACGTGTCACGCGTGCGAATGTCACGGATATGAATGTTAGAACG
Organism: Blastomussa wellsi; assembly: GCA_947652115.1. Lineage (NCBI taxonomy): Eukaryota > Metazoa > Cnidaria > Anthozoa > Scleractinia > Plerogyridae > Blastomussa > Blastomussa wellsi. The sequence goes on along the minus strand of OX393566.1, from coordinate 26,046,553 downwards.
CTTGATAAGTTTCTTGCTGAGATATTCGGTTAGGTCTGGATGCCGATTTCTTTCACGTGGTGACAATGGGTAGAGTACTACTTTTGTTTGTTATTGTAAGCAGCTTCTAATGTTTTCAAGACAAAGTCATTGTTTCAATTGTTGAGTCTTTTGTTTAGGGCTGGGGTATCAAACCAATCGCATTATATGTTAGGAAAGCTGCTACATCGCCCAAAAATTAGTAGGCCCAGCGAATTTTTTTAATTTTATGACGTCACGTGAAAACCAAGAATTGTCACGAGGCTTCGTGCGAGATTCGTGGTCCCGCAGTCCATATCTTTAGCGTCGCTCTGAAGTCCCATTCGAATTGTTCACGTTGACAGTTCACACTTAATCCAGTTTCTTTTTGGAGCGTTTTCCCAAAGGCCTCCGCAAACGTGCGCCAGGCCTCATAGCTCATAGACTGCGAGCAGTCTCTATTTTGCTCCAAAATCCGAAACGAAAGCAAAACTTTGCGAGCGCTCTTTTCGAGCGGCAAAGCCGCGAGTTGCGCGGGCGCCAGTAGGAGTTATTTTGACTCGTTCTAGCGCCCATACAACTCTCGGCTCGCGGATCTGGCGCTCGCCCCTCGAAAATAGCGCTGTCAAATTTTCGCTTTCGTTTCGTTTTGGAGCAAAACAGAGACTGCTCGCAGTATGCGTAGCTCCCCCGCTGCCCGTCCCAGGCTCTCCGCGGACCGACTCGCGGACTTCGTCGTTGTTTAATTCTGTGCTCAAACGTAAAACGATCATCAACTTCCAAAAAGTTACCTTTACTAAAGCTTCCTTGCTTATAGCCTGCAAAGAAGGCGGTTTTTGTGGGGGGAATGCTTCGAAAACAGCGATCTCGAAAGACCTACCCCACCCCTCTCTTTTTTCCTCTCCCCAGTGTTCACGCGCTGAACATGGCGGCCGGTCTTTTCGAAGCATTCCCCCACAAAAACTGCCTGCTTTGCAGGCTACCTTACTTACAGCTTAAGCGAAAATTAGAGATCTCTTTCTTACTATAAGCGTGCCTAGCGCCCATGTTGTTGATTTTAAATACAATACATGTCATAAATGATGAATTATATATGAAATAATTGATATTTGAACTGCGGATGTAGATGAAAGAGAAGAATGGTCATCGCAGTTGATTTTCAATTTTTTGGAAAGAATAAGCCTGAAAAAACTCAGGGCGTCATCGGGATTCGAGCCACCTTCCCCGACCCAACCCCGGAGCCCCGGAGGCTAGCTTCGAACCCGTGACCTCCGTGAATACTGGTGCGATGCTCTGTAGCGAAACCAGCTGAGTTAGGAAGCCTCACATATATTGGGATGGAGTGAGGTCAATTTATTGAGTTCGAATCCCTTTGATGATTTTCAGGCTTCTTCTTTCCAATTGCTTAAATTGGAAATTAACTGCGATGACCATTCTTCGCTTTCATCTACATCCGCAGTTCAAATATGAATTATTTCATATAATTATACTTCATCACTTCACTCCTCACGGGGAAATATGAAATCAATAAATTGACCTCGCTCCCAATGTGTGGCTTCATAGGTCAGTACAGTTGGTAGAGATTCGCGGAGGTTACGAGTTCGAATCCCGTTAACGTTAAAGCTTTCACGTGTCACAAAGCCCACCAACTAAATACCCCATCTCACCTGCCCCTCCACACATGTTAGAGAATCCACTGAGAGCGAATCTTGTTAAATTGTCTGACGATTGTGTTCCCATTTTAAAGTTTTGATCCCGATGCCGACCGGTGTTAAAATGACGAAATCGTTCGCTACAACGGCATTGCAAGCATTGAAACATGTCAATAGCGACGAACTTATTTGCAATTCCAAACTATAAAGACAAAACTTTCGGACTGGGTGGTAGTAATTAATGTCATTCATCAGATAAGCAGTCGGTGGTTTTTCTCTTTTCAGCTAGCGTTACACTTGAAAATCAGACAACTTGACATAATCGTTAGAAAGTGAAGCAAATATTTTGCGTTTTGTTTGTAATTCAACTTTCAACGTGAGAATCTTCGAAAACTTTTCGAACAGGTATTTCCCGAGGGTTGGAATAAACAGCGATAAACAATAAACATGGGGACACAAGGGGAATGTTATTTTTATCCCACACCCTGCAAGTTGTCAATCACCCCTGTACTGTCCAATGAGAACTTTTTCACGCGGGTAGGGTGGACACAATTGTCAAACAGTGAGCCAATCAGAAAGCAGTAAGTTGAATTTTGTGGGGAGCCCTCAACCCTGCTTACTTTGGTCTTCGCCGCCATTGCTGCCGCTTGGACGCTTTTGTAGGGTGGGGAAAGTAGCGACAAAATGGCAACTCCAGGACAGAAGGAGAGAGAGGCAGAGCTTCATGCCGTACTCAGAGCTGCAAACCTGTTAGACTACTACCAAAGTTTCCTCGAACAAGGGGGTGACGATGTGCAGCAGTTTTGCGATGCGAGCGAAGATGAATTCAAAGAAATCATCGCCTTGGTCGGCATGTCGACGAAGCCGCTACACACACGAAGGCTGCAGAAGGCTTTGGTGGAATGGAAGAGCAAACGAGGCCACTCACCCGAGCGAATCAGTCCAGGATCTTGGATGGATAAATGGACTTCGTCTCCTCAAGTTAACCGAACTCCACCGCCAAGCTCTTCATCGCCAGCTGCCAGCTCAGGCCGAAAGCGACGCAGCAGCTCAAGTGGGGGAAAAGGTGGCGCAGAGAAACGCGTCGTTGAACTGAAACTGCCTCCAATGGAAGTGATAATCGACTGGGAAAAGCTCGATCCCGAACGGCAGCAGCTGATTCGAGATCACTCGCGTATTTATGGAAGAGACATCAAGAAACGCAAGACGAACACGCTCAATTCTCACGAACAAATGATCAATGAAGCCGCAGCTCAGCTTTGCCTTCGCGATCCAACACTTCTTGTCCGCCGTGACGAGCTATTTACGATGGCCAGGAGAGTTGTGCGAGACAGCGGGTTTACGTTTGTCCATGGGCATTCCAGGTCCAAGTTTGTTTCCGAATCAGACGAGGAGTTAGATGGTAAGCCAAGTGATCTGCGAAGTTTGGTTATTTTCCTTTTGGAAATTTCTGTGTACATGTACATTTGTAAGCTTATTATGATTTTTGAGTGTCATACGAACTTTCAGAAAGGTTAGCTGACAGCGTGAGTGTTTTTTGTTTATTGTTTATTGAATAATTTTTCTGGTTTTTAGATATGCTACAGTTATACATGTATACTATTAGAGCCCTATTTTAACACACTCTTTTTTATAACAATATTGTTTTTACGGCCCAGGCTGAATATTCCTACATCTTTTTCTGCCGATTTTAGGCTAAAAATATTCTTATGAATATTCTTAGATTAAGAATATGAAGAATTTACAGTTTAGTTCATGTCTTTTGTGCTGCATACCTGACATATGTATTACAGTACCATTCATCGACCGGTCCCTTGCATTGACCAATGGCTGTAGTGTAGGTTTTTATCGTTTTATTGGCTAGTTTTTCCGTTTAGAGAAAGAAAATTGTATTGTATTTGCACATTTTCAACACAAAATTATATGCTTTCCAAAGTCTCAGCCTTGGGTTTATTCTTAAAATTTCACAAATTTCACCCTCGATATTACATATTATATATAACAATTATTCCATGAACCCGCGTTGGATATGAAGTGATAAAATAACCAACGAGCGCATAGCGCAAGTTGGTTATAATCACTTCATATCCAACAAGGGCGAATGGAATAATTGTTTTAGTACATGTAAATTCTCAAACCGGGTTTTGCCGCCGATTTTTATTTCCACAATTTTACAAAGCGTCCGGAAAGAGCATACAACTTCCGGTCACACGCGCCCTGACTCCCGCCATCACCTGATTATTACATAACAAAAAGTTGAATGAAAGTGACAGCTACGCAAACGACTATCTGTCGTCAACTTGTGGCGAAACCAAGCTCGAATTATTTAACTGGTCAAATGCAAGGTAAACAGACGATTTTGGAAGTTTTCAAGTGTGAAGAAAGTGTTCAAAGTTTAGAAAGATTTTCCATATGACGTAAAACTCCAACTATTGGCTCATAGTCGGAGTCATTTAGCCAATCAAAAAGCTAGAAATGCAATAGT
>OX393566.1:26034919-26037419 GCA_947652115.1 Blastomussa wellsi | reverse complement strand
TTCACCTGTAGCTGTAGTTCAAATACAATGTACAATATAACATGTACTGTGTATATGATATTTCATTAATATATAACAATTATTCCATGAGCCCGCGTGAAGTGATAAAATAACCAACGAGTGCGTAGCGCGAGTTGGTTATAATCACTTCATATCCAACAAGGGCGAATGGAATAATTGTTTTAGTAAATTCTCTAACCGTATCTCTTGAATTTTTGTGGGAGACAGCTCCTGAAACGTGCCAGTGTCGGCCATTATAGAGGGCTGAAGTTAAAAACTTGGCGCACTATTTTCCATGTGACGTAAAACTCCGACTATTGGCTCATAGTCGGAGTTTTTTAGCCAATCAAAAAGCTAGAAATGCAATAGTCGGAGCTGAGAATATACTAAAATCAATTATCTACAATCAATTATCTGTACCTACAGGTACAGATTTAGCTTTGAGGTTTGTATGGGGAAATCTTGATCATTGTCCTGAGTACAGACTGAACACAGTGAGCTCTGTAGTCATGAGTACCAAGTTCAAGATTCTCCTATGCAGACTGACTTAGCTTGGTTAATAACATGTGAATAGAGGGGGTAAGTTTCTAAAGAAACTGTGGTGCTGCGTCGGTGGGAAGTATAACAATATAATTGGGTTTTATCAACTGGGTTGATAATGTCAATTGGCCACCGTAAAGAGATTCAATAGCTGACGTTTCGAGCGTTAGCCCTTCGTCGGAGCGATTCGCTCGGACGAAGGGCTAACGCTCGAAACGTCAGCTATTGAATCTCTTTACGGTGGCCCAATTGACATTATCAACCCAGTTGATAAAACCCAATTATATGGTTAATAACATGTTTATTATACATGTAATTATGACCAAACAGTGAACCTTTAATTCTCTTAATTTAGCCGGTGTGTACTTCGTGACATGATGCTTGCAAGCAGCAATGTGATGAGCTGAAATTTGCTTTAGGTTGCTTGCTCACTTTACTCCTTTTCTTGTCAAGCTTTTTGGGTTGTTCATTTAGTACACTGTACTTATTTTAATTGCTTTTTGTAACCGGCCTAGATGCCAGTTTAGATACCAAAATATAGAACGCAACCAATATCAATTCTAGGGCAATCAAATTATTGAATTTGGTAGTCCCTAGTCCTTATGAGACACATATTTTTTATGTACAAAACTTTGCTAAATGTTATCAGTCTCTAAGCCATTGTGGGGGGCACGGTGACTCCAGCTTCGGCTGGCCACTGCATTGTGTTCTTGAGCAAGACACTTCAGTCTCACAGTGCCTCTCTCCACCCAGGTGTATTTATAAATAGGTACTGGTGAATTTAATGCTGGAGGGTAACCTTGCAATGGACTAGCATCTCATCCAGGGGGTGTAGAAATACTTCCCATCGCTTCATGCTATGGAAACCAGGATAAGCTATGTTGGGTTGGCCACTTGGCTAGATGCAGACTTTACCTAACCTCAAAGCCATTAATGTAGATGAATCAATCTAGTATGTGTCAAGACAGCATTCCTGATTTTTTTGTGTTTAACAATTGTCCTTTCAGGCATTCCTACTACATCAAATAATGTCACAGTAAACTTGCCTCAACGCCATGAACCACTGAATCCTGAAGAAGATCCTCTGTGAGGGCACTCTACACTGCGTTTATGCCTCAGCACTTGCAGGTTAGGAAGTGGATATATCTGATTTTAATAACTTTTTTCTTTTTAAAAAATAGTGCATGTAGTAGTTACACAGCAATTTACATGTACATTTTACTTGAATGATAGCCAAAGAGAACGATCCCTACCACAAAATACTGGAATATAAAATGAAATGACAAAAGCCTTTTCAGAAAGCACGCACCCCCTTCATTTGTAAACTCACCATAAACAATAGAATGGCACTGAACCACGATTCTGTTTATGTGGTTACAGACTGAGGTTGTGCAACAAGTCCAACAGCAAGCAGAAGGCGGCCATATAATACCTGGTTATTCACCAGCACTCGTTAGGCGCAGCTGTGTCATCAGATCCCACCATCAATGCCTTGTTGAGTCTGGGGGCCAAAGACAAGGTTCTCCTGCCAGGAATGCTGCCGCAGGTGCCGTGGCCACTGTGCCAGTCACTTCAGGAGTCGTTGCTACGACTAGCATGACACCTGGTATCACTGTGGTCATGCCCGGCCAGCCATTACCAGGAAATGTGCAATGGTCGTGAGCCTGTTCCAGGATAATGCTGCTGTACATTAGCCTTTATTGTAGTTTAAGTATTGCTGACTGGCTCTCTGTGTCGAGTAATCTTTTGCTTTAGAGATATCTGAGGTTGGCCTGACATTGCCTTGGTTGCTACAAGCCACGGGATCTTAAAATTCCCCGACTTTCCCTGACAAATGTAAATTTCCCTGTCTAACTGCATAAGAAAAAATCACAATGTAATGGCCTCCAACCGCCCCTCAGAGCCAACCTCTCACCCATTTATAACACCAATACATTGCTTAATTGGCAAGAAATAAATT
>OX393566.1:26006097-26034719 GCA_947652115.1 Blastomussa wellsi | reverse complement strand
TGGATCGAGAGAAAGAGAAGAATAAGATAACAAAGGTCAATTTTTTTCTATCACTACAAAAACAATGGCACCAATCCATGCAAAATCTTATCTCTTAACTCGTATCTCTTAAATTAAAATTTTTGTCATGGGACTCTCAAATTGATTATTAAGGTAATTTTGTAAAAGCCCAACACTTAGACGTTCTAGTTCGGTCAAACATTTTCAATATTGAAATAAAGGCCTAAATACGATTAGACTCTTAACTTGTAGTATTCTGCCAATACTTTTCAGCTCGAAACGCTATAATCTTATCTCGCTCTCACATTGCAAGTATTAAATATTCCTTTGCGGTATAGGGATATCAGGGTATATCATACCACTTGGTAGGTCTGGATACGACATAAACAGGTCTTTGCAGGTCTTGGCTGGGGAATGCTTGGTGCCGTTTGGTTGCTTAAACAGTTTTAGTCTGTCCCTCACTAGGGTAATGACAGTCGACAGCTGGAAATAACAAAATGCTTCAGATAAATCAACTGAGCTACACACTGTAAAGCAATCCACAACTAGATATACACTACATTGCCAGGGATGATAAATACGATTCCTGAAATCCTAAAATGGAACGATTTCGGACTATAGAAATAGAACTACACTGCCAAAAGCTAAGCTTCATTGTCTTAAAATTAAAACAAACAGAACGCAGAAGATGTTGCGTAATATAACCGATGTAAAGCGCGAAATCCCTGGACGCTAAAACTACACGGAAGGCCGGAGAGTCGGGCTTTCAGCCACGACCGTGTTTCGTCTAGTGGTCGACTCACCCGACCCTGAGAACAACGCATCTTCTGCACACTTTTGTTTCACTACCCGACCATAGAGCCTGTGTTGCAGGCGCTTTTGCTGGCTGTTTCAAGTTGTTTATAGCAGGGACGGCGGAGCCGGAGGGGCTGGGGGGCTTCACCCCCCCCCCCCCACTTTTTACGACAATGACAATTTTTTGTTTTAGTACAAGGTTCGTATTTACAAAACTTCCAAAATATTGCTGTAGCACAAAAAGTACCTGTCATTTTACATTTATCCAGGTTGTCTTTTTTTAAGAAATACATCATGGAGAACGTTGAAAATACCATTTCCGAGCCTCTAGATTTCAAACTTTTCTGGGGGAGGATGCCCCCAGACCCCCCCTGGAAAGTTGCGCCACCGGGCGCTCATTTTCAAGCCCCCCCACTTTCAAATACGCTCCGCTGTCCCTGTATAGCCGCCATCTTGCGTTCAAGAATGAAAGCGGAGGGGAGAGGGGTGGGCTTCTTCCGTTTTTTTCATATGATATTAAAATGGCGGCTAAATGCTCGATCGGAACATTCACCACTCGCCCACCAAAAATACGCCTTGTGTGATATGGGCTACCGATCAATTCATAGCGAGTAAACTCACCGGATCTGTTTCGTCCTCTTCTTCGTCCTGTTTAGAGTGAAAATATCGGATATTATCAGTTTTGTTTGGAGTTTTCCTCCATCGCGGAGTCCAGAAAAAATATAGTGTAATAAAATATCTGATAATACACTGGTTTCACTGCACATGAGTTGGAAAGTATGACGTTGATACCAAAAGAAGGAGTTAAACATAGCTGACACATCTCTTTGAATTTGGCCTTTAAGTTCACCCTTTGCAATCCTTTTCAATCCTCAGTCCTCACTATCCTTGTTCCCTTTTAATAAAATATTATTTATTTAAACCTTTTTTAGCTGGCTCTGTTACATTGGTTAAGTCATCCTATACACCTTATTCCAAAATGGCCGCTGATTTATGTTCACACAAATTGGCCCTTGTTGCCTCGTTCAAGATAAAATATTCTTTTGATTTTTGGGCTTAAAAACGAGGCAAGAAGGGCTAATTTGAATACCAACAAAAGAATGTTAAGATGGTAGCCATTTTGGAATAAGGTGTATATGTTGTTCTGATTTCATCTGTTTAACCTGCTCATAAAAGCTACCAATTTATACTTAAGAGCACTAAAATCCAACGCGATCAAAACGTATTGACGATATATTTTGTGAAAGAACAGCGAAGCGGCACAGTTCGATAATAATTGGTACTTACCATTTGTTGACTCCTATACAGGTTAACTGTTCCCGCCTTCTCAGCCGTGATTGGCGGGTCACGTGGTGTCTCTGTGAGTTGGCCCATGTTACTGTACCCTGATGTTCTCTGTAAGAAACAAACAGTACATTCCCATGATTTGTGACATTACACTTGCTTTTTGCAACGCATTTTAAAAGAAAATGAACTCTTACCAGCAATGCTCCAAGCGATACCTGCAAGAAGAAATTAAATATAAGAAGTTTAAAACTTTGTCCTGTTTTGACCTTGAACCTTTTCTAAGTACGCAGTCATTTAATGTCTTCAATAACACTTACCATTTTTCTTGCTTCAAGCAATAAAGGCGTAAAAAGTGTGCGAGCTTACGTTTGGGAACACACAAGAGAAGAGTTGTCGGTGACTCGTCGGCTCTCGTTTTGCTTGCCTGCTCGTTTTTGCGGCTCGCCACTCATTCGTGTACTTCGTTGCATCGTGAAAAGCGTGCGCGGAGGCTCACGCACGAATGGTGAAACTGCGATAGAAGAGTCGTCGACTCGAAGACTCGTTTCGCCACTCATTCGTGTACGCACTCCCAATTGTAAGCTCACTCGCAGGCTACTTTTTGAACAACTTGTGCAACACTTACCGGTGGGCCTGGAGGTCCGGAAACTCCTGCATCGCCCTGTATGAAAAACGAAAAGAATTTTATCTATTTTTATTTCATCCTTTTATTACAAAACAGCGAGTTGTCTCTTTTTGTACGAGCATAGTTGCTTGATCATTGCACTTAGCCTGAAAAAATGAGCAACTATACACGCACAGGACGCCCATACAAGCGGTGTGACTATCGACAGTTTGCAACTCATCCTCGGAGACCCAGGGGCAGCTATTCGGACGATGGCATTTCCGGACGAACGTTTACAATAAGAGCGGGAGAGCACTCCTGCTCTCGTTGTAAACGTTCGCCCGGAAATGCCATCGTCCCGACTAGCTACCCTGGGTCTCCTAGGATAAGTTGCAACTAGAAAATTACGGTTTGGGCTTTACAGTGAAATGCCACCACCTAAATATAGCCTAAGTTTTACTCAAAATCCGCAGTTTGAAACTTGAAATCTAAAGTTTGGGCCTTTACCTGATTTCAATTCGTTTTTTAGTGTCATTTCCGCGCGTTTGTTATTTGTTCTAATTTCTGGCTGGGGAAAATTATGGATCACGTCATGGGAAAAAGGAACAGATAAATATTTCCCAGCAACACTCAAGAACACCTGTAAATGTTTCAATATCATATATTTTAATGATTTGGGTAACAGAATGTATTCTGCCACAGTTTGTTCGTACTATGGAACACAGTGCAATGAATTGAATCAGTTTATTGAGAAAACAAATGGAATAATATGCTTAACAAACAAGGTGTCTATTTTTCAAAGAAGTTAAAGTGTTACACTGCACTGTTTTTCGATGGTTCATGTTTACTATCGATCAATCGCTATCACAGCGTTTATATCGCGATTAATCGATTGTTCGATGCATTGTTACAGTCTTAATATTTAGAGACTTACCCGCAATCCTTCAGGGCCCTACATGTGTGGTTTAAAAATGAAATTAGTCAGAATAAACAAAAGTTGAAGAACTATAAATTGATATCTGCCAAAATAGGACATTCTTTCCACAAAAGAAAAAATTACCTGTCTTCCACGATCACCCTTGAAAAAGGAAACAGAAATGAAATTACCTTGATTTAATACATTTAATCGATGATAATCAATCGACCAATTGCAAGGACCTCCCCTCCTTACTTTAATTCACCCCCAGTCCTTTCGCCCATCTCGCTATGCAACGCCTGCACCGTACACTGGGTGATACGTTTCAGTATATTTGAAACCTTCACACTTAGGCGTTCAATTCAAAGACCACATTTGAAAGCTATAGGAAATGTTTTATAGCAAACGAACGAATTATTAAATTCATTTCAACGTTTCAAGTATGACAGCGTTATCAAGTTCAAAATGCCAGTATAAATAATTATATAATTTATTCATAAATACTTCATCGCATTGGAGGCTAACATTTTGAACTTGACAATGCTGTGACGACGACGGCGAAACGTTGTTTTCGAATAATTTCGCTTTTATTCAAAAAATTTTATACAGATCTTATCTTATAAAAACGTTAATGGTCTCAGCTTTGCAATTGATTGTGTTTGAAGTTTATTTAATTACCTTTGATCCTAAAAGACCGTCTGGTCCAGTTCTACCCTAAATATGGAATAATAAAACAATTTTAACTAATTTAGCAAAATGGACCGTATTTCAGATAAGCCGTCTTCGTAAATCCACTACTAAGGCTATACCAGTTAGGCCTTGGATAGAAATACCAATTGTCTCGCTTATGTTAAGTATATCTAGTGAGAATTTGGTGGAACATCTTAATAATTAAACAAATATCAGCTGTTGGTTGTCCCTTTTCTCCACACCTCTATAAAGGAATTGAAGGTTTTTGAATAAAGGGTTAATGGCATCCTTTTGACACGACGGCGCTGAAGAGAAGAGACTGCAAATCTTTCTTGGTCCTCAGCGGGGTTGTATTTAAGGGCAGTGACTTATTGTAGTACCAGCTCAGATACAATCCCAGAGAATGATATTGATACATTATTGTACAAGTTCTCCCCCTCTCTCCACCACTTACAATGTTAAAAATTAGTTATGTTTTTGTTTAGTTGAAAAAAAATTCCTGCATTGTTGTTGAACAAGCAGTACATTCAAAATAGCAACATTCTTGTTCAAACCTCTTGACCCTGGTCTCCAGCTTGTCCGACCAGTCCTCTTGCTCCGTCCCCACCCTGGAAACGAGGATAAAGGCAAAGTTGCTCTCAACTGCTCTCAACTAGTAAATATGTGGTTAAACTAAAATTTTCTCAAAATCAACAATTATTATCAATTTCCTGGCTGCTATGGTTAATTCAAATGAATAATGTTTTCTCTTAATGTTGTCGTAATACAATGGACATCCATATATTAAGCTCTTTCTTTTTTTGTTTTACTTTGAGCATTTTCTTGATCGCAGTACGCCACATGTTTTGCGATGCAACGTCAACTAGACATTCTAGGTACGAGCTATTTTTGCCACCGTACATTCGTCTTGGATTCTTTCCATACTTGCTTGTTTTTGAAATCTCTCTTTTGTTGCTATTATTAATTCTACTTTCAGTCTTAAAATTGGAGTAAAAGTTATCCTTCCCTCTTGGTCCGTTCTGCAGTAAGACCATGCGGCTGTTACTTACTTGTGCTCCTTCTGCGCCCCTCCCCCCGACGGGGCCGAATTCACCTTGTTGGCCCTGTTGACTCAATTCAAATTAATGTGTCCCAGTTAATTCAGTCTGAGAGCTAATCATAGACCACTTTAAGATGAAGTAAAAACTAATTTAATATTTACTCTGATTTCATGGTGACTCGAAGTTACACCCCGGAACCCCAACTCGAGTGTTTAGCTATCGCAATTCAGCGGCCTACAATTCAACTCACAAGAAAGTAAAAAAGGCCACAAATTGAATCTAACATATATTATATTATCGCTACTGATTAAGCGGTTGGCTGACAACAGATAGAAATCACTTTCTATAATTTAAATTTTAGGAGCCATTAAGTTTTATTTAACTCCAGCTCTGGCCCCGAAGAAGGCTAGTTGACTTGATATCGGCCAACCCAGTAAAACCTGTCCAAAACCAAGTTCCGTAATACTCGCCGTGCAATTTTAAATAACGTCTTACTATACACCTCTAGTGAGTAGGACGTGCATCTCTAAGTTATATGAGATCCGGCAAATAATAATTCTGCCAAACTCCATAACGTCGTGTCGTCCTCTGCATTCAAACGTCTGATATTTGATGGAAATAACGTTTTATGCGAACTACGAGTTGCCTTTCAAAATAGCATTTAGTCTCGTTATCATTAAATTCAATAAGCACTTTTTGGGAAAATAATTGCAACCCTTCTTCGTCTTTTTTTTTCATTAATTGTTTCATTCTCGTCATCAGATCCAACGATCTTTCTGGTCTGCGCAGGAGAACGTAATTTGGGCTACGGTTACACGAACGCGTGACACGGTTTCGAAGTGTTTACACAGAGCCATCTTACCGTTTTCCAACTGTTTTCCAAAGCGTTTTGGATAACCAAGCGCTGCCTTCCGTGCGAATTTCACCATGTTTTCTATTTGAGAGCCGGCCAATTTCACGCTAATAGACAATCGTTTTCAAATCGTTGCGGTTTTTCCATTTCAGCCGTTTTCACGAGAAATGAAAACGTATCGTTTTGAAAACGCTCCACTTTTGACAGCGTTTCCAAAACTACCCGGTTTCAATTCGGCGCCGTGTAAACAAAAGGCGTAAACGCATCGAAAACGATGCGGCTACAAATGAAACCGCGTTCGTATAAACGCAGCCTTAGAAGTAACTACGAGATCACCTTGGGTCCCGGATGTCCTTGGGGTCCAGACTCCCCCTGTTCACCTCTCTCGCCCTAACAACAGACAAACATACAATGTGTCTATTTGAAATAAATTAAAATAGTGTCATCATGTCAGAAAAATTTGTCTTCCGATCTATGGACGGCGGTTCACATAGGAAGTGTTAGATTTTGAGCGGGACGGGGGGAGAATTTTTCATGTCGTCTTTCTATCCTTGTCTGCCACCTTCCCGCCTCAACACAAACACAGTTTTTAAACTTTAATTAACCTCTATATTTATTCTTATTCAAAAAGAATCGTTCTTGAGTTACAACTCAACCGTCGACAGCGCGTGTCCCCTTAATGTTTGAATAACTTAGACATTGAGCATGAAATGGGCATGGAGCATAAATAAATATAGCTTGCGTGGCTGGCGGTTTATTTTGGCAGCGTGCTCGAACGAAACAAGCTCTCTCTCAGGCCCCTCGCGGCTTCGCCTCTCAGTTTCGCGGCTTTCACTGCTTGTTTGGATCGAGTGCGCTACCAAAATAAGCCACCAGCTACGCAGGTTAAAATGAATATCAAGTACAAGAGCATGTTATAACTGTTATCGATTTAAAGAAGAAGTGTAGGGCGAAGAGGTAGGTGTTATCTACAAAAGAAAAGATGACAAAGCAAACTCTTTCTCATTACTGTAACTATAGTAACCTTTTGTCCTTGCAGACCACTGGATCCGTCATCACCACCACCTCCGGTTTCACCCTGCATTCAAAAATAGGCTTTGTTTGAACTTTTGGGTTGTTAGGAATTCAAAGTTCTTTGGTGATCTGAAGGGAGCCAGATGATATCTCAGTTATCGACAATTTTATGTTTTTTTTGATAAAAGCTGCTTTGGTGTTCAGTTAGCGGGAACTGAACTTCCCTAAACAACACCAAAAAGCTTCAACATATAGTATGGCAGCCAGATAACAAAGAAAAGTTTCGGGTTTTGATTATTTTTGCATCAATTTTAAGATCGAATTCTGTTTCACGCCCTTTTGCAAGTTTATTTATATATTTATTTATTTTTTTCTGGGAGATTCCTATATTGGATTTTCCTTCTTCTTTGAGCGAATTTTGATGTCCCACATGTAAGTTATCAGTCGCATATTAATGGATCTAGAGGATTGCTACTTTACTATGGAGATTATAAACGCCAGGTTTCAGGAGCTCTTAGTTTCCAGCTGATACACTTTCTCGCGGTAACAAGTGGGATTTTGTTTCTTAAATTACTGATGTGTTTGCGTACGACTTCTCCAGGCTCTCCAGTTACTCCCCGCGGACCATCTGGGCCAGTATTTCCCTAAGGAAGTAAAACAATAACGTTAACGATTCTTTTTTTATCTCAGTATCATTCTGGTGTAGAAGCGAGAGTAAGGTTGTTGAACCAAATGAACTGACAACAACAAGAACAAAAACACCAAACCAGTCAGCCAGTAGGAGACAAAAATTGATCCAATATATAGTTCCCTTCTACTCTGAGTGTTCAATTAGACCAAAAGGGAATGGAGATTCTTACATTGTGTATCTTCCACAAGTTTACCAAGTAAGGTGCTATTAAAGAAACTTACGTCATCACCACTTTGTCCATCACTACCCGGCATTCCTTTCGACCCGGCGAGCCCGACAGTTCCTTGAGATCCTTGACGACCTTGCTCTCCCGTGCTTCCCATCTCCCCCTGCGAAACGACAAGATAAAACAAGATTCACTGGTTAAAGAGTTCCTTGCTGAGCAGGTTTTTTATTCCTCTTAAAACCAGCATGAACCACGTAGTTTAAGGGATGTGTAGTTTGGTGGATAGGTATATAGCGTCATCACTGTCCTCTGCTAGACTGAGAATGATTTATCCGTCAGTTAAAAATTATTAACCTAAGTGCAGGTGGCTAGGGGTGGATATTTACAGAGGTGCGAATTGTTTTAGTATATACTAAAATAATTAGATAATAAAACTCAAAAATAATTATTTCAACTGATTTATTCGCGCGGATCTGGGAGGCTCACGAGCTGCTCGGGCTGAATAGCCAACCAGAGCGCACCGAACGCTACCCACTGTTTTTGTATATACCAAAGAGCATCATTATCCATCCTTTGACCAGCCGGGCGCTGAATGTTAACTACATCATGCAGACGTAACCCAATTAACCTGAAGCCTTCGTCCTTGCCTATTCTGTTTTGGCAATTATAGGGATCAGCGTCTTTTTACCCATTATTCTACTTATCTTTTAGTTAGATTCATTTAACAAATCTTGGACACTTGTTTTACCTTTGGACCCTGGATTCCTGGGTCTCCAATTTTTCCAGCTTCTCCCGCCTCTCCCTAACGATAAATTGAAATATGAGGAAAGCAGCTCAATTTCAATGAGTTTAACGGCGGAGCCTGCAAACTGTAGCCTGCGTTTCCTATCCTCTTGAAGTAGCTTTCCAAACTATGTCATGATCAGCCAATAATAATAATAATAATAATAATAATAATAATAATAATAATAATAATAATAATAATAATAATAATAATAATAATAATAACAACAACAACAACAACAACAACAACAACAACAACAACAACAACAATAATAATAATAATAATAATAATAATAATAATAATAATAATAATAATAATAATAATAATAATAATAATAATAATAAAAGTGTGGCGTGTAGATTAATGTGACTTACCCAATCCCAATCAAATTCGGTGTTTGATTTGCCGACCATTGCGAAAGTCAAAATATTAACAAAAAGATGAAGGTATGACTTGTTCTGTAAGCGCATCCTTAATAATGAAATATTTCAAAACGTCTAGTTAGATTATCTCACCACAGCTCCAGCGAGGCCAGGCTTTCCACTCGCTCCGCTTTCTCCTTCGGCGCCCTGTAAACAAGAGTTTCTCCTTACTGATTTATATGCAATTTTATCAATACGGATGCTGAAAAATTGGCGCCCGTAACAGCACCATGTCTCATTAATTACCATCTTTCAGTAGACTTGTTACCTTTGCCAAAATAAAACTTAACATTTTTTCGTGTTTCTTGTTGATGTGTTAAGTTACATGTAGCGGTATTTTTATGACGGGCCCCTGAACCCGGTTGCACATGAAATCATTTTCGCGATAGTTTTATGGAAAAAAGGCGTTTTCAAGCTTTGAAATAATATATATATGTGTTTTGACTGATACGTCTACCATCATCAGTTGCAATGTTAAATATGAATCTGAATTTGTTAAACTTAAATATTATGTCAACTCCTCCAATTTTACCGCAAACTGCACAATCCGTATGCAAAGCGGTTTCGCTTACCATTTTCCCGTCGTCGCCGTCCTTGCCGTCGTTGCCAGCCTCTCCGAGTTCTCCCTAGGATTAAAATAAAAGTGTTCCCCTCGAAATATAAAAATTGAGGAAAAAAACACCAACGGTGGAAATGGGTGTGGACGGTATGCAAAGGAAATATTTTGGCGGTCGTTCCCAAAAGGCAATGTTTTTGCTAGCTGAAAAAAAAAATGATCGTTAACTGTCAGCTTTTCAGTCTAACAGGAATGGATATGATTTCGATTTCTGTGAATTGAACGAGCTATAAGACTATACATGAGTTTTATATTTACCTTTGCTCCGTCATTACCCAGGGCTCCCCGCGATCCTGTACGCCCGACGTTTCCCTGTGAAAGAAAGAGTAAAAACATCATGTCACACACACAGAACCCAGCATTATTACACTAGGACATTACTTTTTCCTGTAAGTAATTCTTTTCTTACCCGCATTCCTGGAGCTCCCACGGGTCCAGAAGAACCTGCCGCACCTCCCCTACCCTGAAACAAAACGAAAAATGTCAAATACCTTTATTTAATATTCTGTTGAAAAAGCTACACTAAGCCTTTCTTCTTTCTCGTCCTCTTCTCCTTCGCTCCGACGAAGGGCTAACGCTCGAAACGTCAGCTCTTGAATCTCTTTACGGTGGCCAATTGACAATATCAACCCAGTTGATAAAACCAAATTATATTGTTTTATTATATGGACAGGAGTGTTTTACTGAAAACTAAAACACTCGTAGAATCCATAAACCACTACATCCGGGACCCGAGTGACGTATTTTCCGTATGTCACTCTCGCGAGTGACATATCGGCAATGACGTCACAACTCCCGCCTTTTTTGTTGAATGAACTTATATTAGCTTGCTGTTCAGAATAAAATAATGGCGGCTGCAAGATTTGTTGTGGTAAGCGACGACGATGTAAATGCATTTTCCAAACAACAAGAGAACGAGAATACTAAGAAGAAAACGCTCTATGATCTAAAGATTTTCAGAGAATTTCTCGAAACTTTCGATGAGAAAAGAGAAATAGAGAATATTACGCCTGTGGAACTACAAGCAATCATCAAAAAGTTTGTGCTTGCTGTTCGAAAAAAAAAAACGGCGATGAGTATGAGCCCTCGTCTATCAGAGCTTTTCTGCAAAGTATCGACCGCTATCTTCGAAAAAATAACTATGGATTCTCAGTTCTTAACGACAACGAATTCCACGAAGTACAAGATATTTTAAAGAAGAAACAAAAGCAGTTAAAATCTATCGGAAAAGGAAACCGACCCAATGCAGCGGATCCGCTCTCAGATGAAGATATCGCAACGTTTTACAACTGCGGAGTCGTAGGAATTGACTCTCCTAGAGCTCTGCTTAACGCTCTATGGTTGAACAACTGTATTTACTTCGGGATGAGGCCTGGTAAAGAACAGAGAGATCTTTGTTGGGGTGATTTGCAGTTGAAGACTGATTCAGAGGGAAACCGCGTATGTTTATTGTCCATATAATAAAAAGAAAATTACACGGTGGCTTAAAGATATGAATTTTATTTTCTCGTGTTAAAAACAATATTTTACTCACTCGCTGCGCTCGTTCGTAAAATATTGTTTTTACCACTCGAAAATAAAATTCATATCTTTGCGCCGCCGTGTAATATCCTCTATATACTTCCCACCGACGCAGCACCACAGTTTCTTTAGAAACTTACCCCCTCTATTCAACCGGAGGCCTTGTGATGAAAAATATAACTTAATTATACATAAGCGATAATCCATGCCTGGACTCGCTTTTGGCAATAATCGTAGCTAAGCATACTGTCTAATAATCGATAACGATATTTAAGAACGTACGGTAAATAGCTTCAGCGAAAAAGTATGGGTTACCGTTATTCCAGCTACTCCCACTTCACCAGGCTGTCCGGGCTGGCCGTTTACTCCCTGAAGAAGAAACGACGTTCATTTTTCGAAAACAACGGCTTTACAGCAGTTATAATACATAGAGTGTGTAATATGACGAGAAACAACAAAGCTTTACTTAAACATATCCCCCGCAATTACCGAACTGAGGACTATTCTCCTGATTAGGAAGTCCGTTCGATTTAAGATGGAGTAAATGACTGAATAACTACCTTAAGAGATGGAGTAAATAACTGAATAACTGCCTTTGGAGATGGAGTAAATAACTGAATAACCGCCTTTGGAGACGGAGTAAATAACTGAATAACTGCCTTTGGAGATGGAGTAAATAACTGAATAACTGCCTTTGGAGATGGAATAAATAACTGAATAACTGCCTTTGGAGATGGAGTAAATAACTGAATAACTGCCTTTGGAGATGGAGTAAATAACTGAATAATTTGCGACCCTCACGATAGATGCGCAGCTATGTCCTTGAAGCATAAACGTACGTCAGCAGGAGCCTAGCTGTCCATCAGGCCTGAGCTTATCCCGCTGATTTGACGTTTCCTTAGCATGAAGCGACGTATTTCTACTCCACTCCTGGACGGGATAAGTCCATTGCGGGGCTACCTCCCCCACTTTCGAATTAAAGTCGCCAGTGCCCATTTATACATAGTCGCGCACTTAATAGTCCTGGATAGTCGCGCACTTAAGTGTCTCAGCTTGCCTTAACGAAAACAGCACAGTACCCTGGCCGGGGCTCGAACCCGGACCGTTCGTTGCGCAGTCCAGCGCACTAACCATTAAGCGACGGCGACTCCCATAAACAGCGTTTTTCCTTACCGCATTTCCTCCGGGTCCTCGTCCTCCAGGCATTCCTATATCTCCAGTTGCACCCTGTTTACCAATGAAAATAAAAACAACAACAACAACAACAACAACCATGCGGATTAGGAACAACAAAATTGGCCAACGATGACTGACGTAGCTCACCTTTCTTCCTCGTCGGCCTGAAACACCAATGCTACCTTCACTTCCAGCAGGTCCCTTTAGCAAAATTCATTCGAGAAGAAGACAGAAGAAAACATTAGCTAAAGTATCGGAATTTTGCTATTACAGATTCAAACCAAAATTAAATATTAAACTTTTCTAAAGGCTCTTTCTACCAGCAAGCAAAATCTCTTGTAATTTTTCTCCTAAATTTCTGCCGTTATATATCTTACCTGTGACCCTGTTGTTCCCAATCCTCCCATCAGCCCAGGCTGACCAGTTGCACCCTGGAACAAAAATAATTACAGAAACGCTAATGTCAATGTAACGTCTAACATTTCAGACAGTAATAACGTACTATGGCAAGCAAACATATATCATGAAGTAACAAAGAAACCTAGCAACCTCTTCTCCGCGATCTCCTTGAAATCCTTTCGCGCCTCTCTGGCCAAAAGATCCCTTTAAAAAGTTAGAAAAAACCTTGTTAGGCTTTGGCTATAACATGTCGGGTACCTTGGGGAGACTGGGTGCGAGATTGTCCACAAGTAGATCGAGCAAATGGCGTCTTCTGCGGTGTGAAGTCTTCTTTCAAAGAAAAGTTGAAGTAGGCACTTATGTCCATGGTAGATTTACCTTTTTCGTTAATAAAAAGTAAGGTTTCTTTTTTCCAACAAGCGAACATATGGCAAGTATGGCGCCATTTAAACTATTTCAAGTACCTCAGCTCCAGTCTTTCCTGGCCTGCCTCCTGGTCCACTTTCTCCGGGAGCACCCTGGGAATGAAAACATAAACAAAGCTCAACAATTACAAACCTACTAAAGAACTCATGCGTTGCTAGATAGTCCGCAACTCGCCTTTTCTCCAGGGCCACCGACAACACCTGGGTTCCCTGTGGGACCAGCGCCACCCTAAGAGATAAAAATAAATCTGAATAAAGCAGAACGCACACGTCAACTAATTAAGTAAAATGAGAAAAAAATGAATGAATCGATCTAAGTGTATATTAATTAACTTACAGTTACACCAACGAAACCGGATTGGCCCAAAAGTCCAGAAGCACCTCGTGCTCCCTGAAAGGAAAAGCTTTGAAATTAAAACGGGCTTAATATAATAACACGAAACGGAGAAGCAAATATCAGAATAGCTGACAACTGCAACTCGACCATCAAGAAATATCACTTACTGGGTCGCCATTAGCTCCAGGTAATCCGCTTACTCCTCTGTCGCCAACATCTCCCTTCAAACAGAACGGAAAGCACATCGATTATTGATTAGTTGTGTTCATAGATACAAACCAATAGCTGTACTTCGATATGTTTTGGTGCAACCTCTTTATTTGAGCCTGCCCGTAATGATCGATAAACAACGCGTTTGGACAGAACTAAGCAACTGACACAAATGTTTTTTAAAACCACGCAGCTCGGTCCAGTGGAAAAGCTACGTATTAGTAAACCTGAGTTCTGCGTGAGTGTGAATTAGTTGTGTTATACCGCAGGTCCTGTTTATTATGTTTAGTGAAGTAGTAAAGTATTGTAATGTACGTTGTGTAAATAGTTGTGTGTAAAAATGCAATAAAAAAACCTGAGTTCTCTGCGCCGATGTTACGATATTGGATTATAAATATTGTAATACAAAAAGTCACTTTTGCACTAAACACTGAAGTCTGGCAACACACTTGTGCTAAAGTTATGATATCCAAAGGACAACAGCTATAATCTCAAATTGAAAAAAAAAGTTTAAGTAGTTTCGATGTTTGATTATTTTTGTTCCTTGCCCCTAATAGCATTTTGCAGACAATAATTTAGTTTACAAGATTCAATAAATTCCTATAAAACAACATTTCAAGTAAAAAAAGGTATGATGAAATACGTTTCCTTATTATTGAATTTCCTTTGTTTTGAGGTCTTAAAATGGTTTCAGGTAACTGATAAATTGAAGAAGAAGCAAAGGGATTACCTTCGCTCCCATTTCTCCCGTCATTCCTGGTTCTCCTAGCTTACCATTGGCTCCCTGCAGACAAAGATAACACAGTGTTAAAATTTAGGAATTATATCTATTTTAACGGGGGGTGACAGCTCTAACAAACGCTGTTTGAGCAGTACCGTGTGTAAATAAAAGTCCTTCCGAAAATCTGGAATATGGTCCCGAATATGTGGGAGAAATTCCCTCAAAAATCTCAAAATTCCCGAAATTGTAACTTCATTACTTCGTGTTTCCCGGACAATTTACCAAGTCTCCAGATTCCCGCCAAAATCTTCAGATTCCGGGAAGAATTTGGTTTTCTGCCGAAACAGCCATTCTTAGAGTTGACACCCCCCCCCCGTCATTTTATGCGCGCGTCTACAAAAGCTGAGACATAATTAACGCCTTTGGACACTGAGTCAACATTTCAATAAATTTAGTTTACCTTCTTGTAAAGAAAAACGAGTATGAACAACTGTTTCAACCAATCTAAATGTTAACAACATAAAATCATTCCGCATCGTAGAAAGTAATTTCTCTAACCGTGCTTCCATCGCTGCCCATGCGCCCACGACGGCCTCTTGATCCCGCCTCTCCCTACATTATAAAGTAAAAAAAATAGGAGGAGTGATATCATTATGATACCATCAGGAGCTTTAGGTCTCAACTTGAAAAAGTCAGGTTGACTTCTTGGAAAAATCGGTGAAAACTTTGTACGGTCACTCTCTTCCTTAAACAATTTGCTTGATATCCATCTCTTTATGTTCTAGGAGCATTTCCTGTAAGGATGAAAGAACTTAATCATAATTTTGTGGCCATTTTACTAAAAATGCTGAAAAATGACCGTGACAGTGTCCCTTTCATTACTTCACATTTCAGCCTGCATGCGGATTGTCCAATCAGTGGCTGAGCTAGCTTCCCTCGGCCTTATATTGGATCAGATGTGTGCATGAAAAGAAAAGCGGTCACACTTTTAGGTTCCCTTGTTGTAACTGAAAAGTCAGATCTATATATACATACAAAGTTCAAGCAGTTTTCGGCAAAATATCGGCCTGGTATAGTCACACACACTGAAAAAATAAATATGTTGAGTGCAGATTTTACCATTTCTCCTTTAGTTCCTGTCGCTCCAGTTAATCCGGCAGGTCCCACAGGTCCCTTGGAATAAAAGAAAGGTATTAGTGTTTAGAGCAAGTTTCAATCGAGTCTTGTAAAACCAAACCTAAAGTAATTAATTTGGCCAATCACAAAGGACGGAGGCAATCCAGTGAACCACCGAGTGTAGTAATGCAAAACCATAGCAATTCGCCTTTGTTTCGATACTCAACTGAAAACCGCTGTCTCTATCAAATATCAGACAAATCACACTGAATCAACTAACAGCTGGGGCTGACGTGCGGCGAAATGTCCAGTCGGGTTAATTGACTCTTGCAAGCAAAGAACGTAAAGTTTTCACCAGAGGATCGCCGTCAAATTTATTAAGTAAGACTGAAGCTGCTGTCATCTTGCATTACCATTTGTCCCTGATTTCCTTGATCTCCAGCTTGACCAGTCAGTCCTTGAGGGCCCTAGAACAATAATACAGATTATCTTCCGTTAATTGTACAGAATTGAGGACTCTCGCACGGCCGTCTTACCCGGCAAACCCAGAAGTGAAACATGCGATTGTGCTGCAAAGTGAGAGTGCGTTTGTAGAAAAAAGTATCAAATTAATATGGTATTCATTTTTTCATTATGGTATTTTTCGGATTTAACATTTTAGATTTTTGAAGGATTAGGGTTTTAAACTTAGAATTTTAATTTTAAAGTATTGTAAAGCGCCATGGACAATTAGTGGAAAATGGCACTATATAAATGAATAGTACATTGTGAAACGTACGAAAATTACAGTGCTACATTTTTTCGTTATAGAGGATTATTACGTGTTCTGAACTATGCATTTCAGGGATTATGAATACACTTGCTCAAATATTGCTCAAAATATTTTTTTACAGCTTTACCTTGTAAGAGAAAAATCATGTTCACTTGGTCGAAATCTTACATACGTTCGACCAGCTTTTATAATTTACATCATCTAAAAGAATGTCTCGTCCTGATTTAGTCCGCTTGAAAGTCTTAAAATGAGATCTGAAAATGCTTTCGTTGCTTATATTTATCGCGTGTAATTAAACGTTTGCTTTGGGACCCCTTTGGCCAACAACAAATCAGAAAATTCAAGGGATTTTCGACTTTATCAAGAAGGGTTTGCACTAATTTGAAGCAATATATCAAACACGGGAGACAGTGTTTCATCGTGATATCCAAACACCGAGAAGAGAGTTGAAAATACGACGCGCAGCGGAGTGTTTTTAATGATCTTCGAGTTGTTTGGACAGCCGATGAAACACTGTCTTAAGTGTTTCATGTATCTTCTCAATCGGAACAAAAACTAAGGAGTAAACGGAGATATAAAATCTTTAAAATCTATGCTAATTAAGGTCGGGTATCCAAACCTCCTTCACGGTTATGATTTCTTTGTTTAAACTCGATGAATTATTAATGAGTTTGAGAAGTCTTCTGATTGTGTCATGTCGGTACTTACAGGTGGGCCAGATTTGCCCTCGTCTCCTCTTTCACCTTGACGCCCGTCGACACCCTGCAAGAAACATCAATAGTCAATCACAAAAGTCGGAATCGTGTAGGTAAAAAATGTATAAGGGCTCCGTTGTCTTCAAAGAGTTAATTACAAAATGACACTTCTTTCTTTTTCCACATGCCCGGTATCTTTGAGGTAGTGCCATCAAAGTGGCTTACCTGGTCGCCTGAAATTCCTTGTAGTCCAGGCGTTCCAGGAATTCCCTTGATAATAAAAAAGAATTAGGAGTCAATGGCACCCTGCTTTAGCAAATGTTATCTAATCGAACGTGAGCATGCTTAAGGATACTCCAAGTTTTACATTTCTCACAAGAGTTATTGATCATGAAGACATTGGAAGAATCCACAATTATAAATAACCTCAAAAGAGTAACAAATAAAGCACAAACAGGATAACCGTTAACTAACTAATTTGGACGAAATTCCTTACCGTTTTGCCAGGTAATCCATTTCCGCCCGCATTTCCTTTAGCTCCCTAAAAACGCAAGGAATGAAATTAAGAAGGAATGGCAAGTGAAAGACGATCAAAGGTTCCAGAACAAAAGTCTTTCGTGAATCATCACCATAACATGACAAATTGCGATCATACCACCAGTAATAATTCAGTAGGTGAAAAATTAAACTGTTCTGTTTTGAGAACAACTTGCAGCAATCATATTCACTGAAAAATCTTCTATTTACGTAGGAATTAGTGCAGCTCCACAAAAGTGTCACAGAATTAGCTCATGCCTTTAGTCTTGGCGAAAGCCCTTTAGCCTTGAACATAGCCTATATTTCCCTTGCTCTAACCAACTCATTAATAGTCGTGACCTACCCACCTTATGTAGTTCTTACTCACCGTGGATCCAGCAAGACCAGTTGATCCACGATCCCCCAGAGTGCCATCTGGTCCCTAGAAAAAATACGGTGATTCAGCACGAGGACAGAAACGTCAGTTGAGGATGGCATGCGTAACAAATAACAAATAAGAAGTCGAAATAGAGTCGTGTCCAGACTATTCCGTGTGCCCTTCCGCCGTCCGCAACTGAATATTAGGGATCCTCAGATTGGAGTACGAGTAGGAGATTGAGTACGACTACGACTTTTCAAACCTAGTGCTCGTGCTTATGTTTATCACATTTGACAACAATCTCGTGTCTATAGTCTCCTCTTTACCTGCTCAGTAACAGGGAGAAATGAGTGTCATGGCATCGTAACTGAATCTCACACTCATACTCGTACGATCTGAAGGTCCCTATCGCAAGTCGTTGAACCACCCGATTATTGGCAATTGAATACCTCCATCAAACTTCTAGGAGTACCCCGGTGCAATTCCGAGGAGATACAGAGTTCCGTTATTTACTTTTTGCTCATGGTTACACTAATACGAAACGCTTGGGATCAATTTTTCACGCAAAATAAAAAAAAAACAGTTCCTTAACGTAGTATAGAGATATTACTGCGTGTCGCGATTACTGCTAATAGTAATGATATATATCAGCTTAACTTACCGGATCGCCCTGTTCTCCATCCGAACCACTTTCTCCACTTACACCCTGGGCTCCCTGAATGGAGAGAGATAAAGTTTTCACTTGATAATTATTGGAAGGGAATCATCAGATTTTATTTTCAACTTACCCATTAGACTAAACACAAATAAAGGGTTACCCAAGGAAATGAAAACTGTCAATTCATACAAGCGGTTCTTTCATCCATGTTATGTCGAAGTCCTGGACACTGTAGAAAGAAGCACAAACCCAGGGAAACTCCCGTATGAAACAGACGGGGATGTTCATCGGACATTTTAACTTAAACCCGTAAGGGAGACCAGTGTGGGCGTGGCTGAAGCTTTTATTGGCCCCTAAAAGATGTTAAAATACCAAAAATAAAACATTTCTTGGCCTGCAACCCTAAACGAGACTTTGACGGCTAAAAATATTGGTGTTGTTGCCCGAATACCAAAAGCGAGCATCGCCGTCAACTTCATAAAAATTATGGGAGTCCCCCCTGGTAGTCGCCCCCCCCCACCATGGAAATAGACATAATTCGTGATCTTTAAAACTACCATTTTCGCCTGACAAACTGGGTCAGATATATGAATACTGAACCATGTAAAAAATGAAGAATTAGAACAAACCTGACTGCCCTCTGTTCCTTGGCTTCCTTGGTCTCCTTGCTTTCCCTGTTCTCCCTATAGTTAACAAATTACGAGTGACATTCTTAACGACATAAAAGCAGAATTTTTCTTCAAGCCTCCTAAGGCCTCAATAATTTCTTATGGTCTATGCACTCGACTCCCTTACACAACACAATGTTATTTGAAAACCCTAAAGGAAGAAAGAGGGCTCCACATACAGACTAAAAGTGGAGAAAGGTTTCAGTCGAATTTTTTAATTTACAGCGTAATATAAAGCCTAGGTCAAACAAGCACGAGGGTTGATTAGAACGTACTCATGAGATAAACCGCAGTTTTCAAAATATTTTAAATATTTTAAGTCGAATAAATATGCGTCATTTTGGAATGTCTATGACCCTAATTAGTCAAGTTACGATGGCCCAAAAACAAGAGTTTATATGATACAGAGGGGGTAAGTTTCTAAAGAAACTGTGGTGCTTCGTCGGTGGGAAGTATAACAATATAATTTGGTTTTATCAACTGGGTTGATAATGTCAATTTGCCACCGTAAAGAGATTCAAGTGCTGACGTTTCGAGCGTTAGCCCTTCGTCGGAGCGAATCAAGGAATTGTGCGTCGTGTGTCTTTATATGATACACATGAGAGTTTTCATCAACTCTCATTGGCTATCGTCAATTCGGGCCAACTCTTATCGGCTCTCATGGAGTTCAATGGGAGTACATGAGAGTTTCAGGCCAAAGGAAAGTGAGAGTTTGAACTCCCATAAACTCTCGACCATTCTAATACCTTTTCTCCAGGTCCTCCCATTTCTCCTCTTGCTCCGACTGGTCCAGCTTCTCCCTGGAGGAAGAAAAGGAAACGAGATTTAGACGAAACAGAAAATGCTCCATTGTCAAATTTAGATGGAGGTTGCAAAAAAAGAATATGAAAACAACCAGGAAGTGCCTGTAACTCATCTATATTTGGTAAAATTAAATATTAATACCTGTTCTCCTTTTGTTCCTTGCACGCCATGACGTCCAGCAGCTCCTTGTTGACCCTTTAAGTAGAATATTATAAACATTATAAAATGTGATGTTATTTCTGGGGTTGATCATACTGTGACGCTATGCTTATTGGCAAATGAGAACAACTAACTAACAATCACAGACTGCGATTCGAAGATGAATTGGATTAACCATGTTTAATCCATTAATTAATGTGGTGCAATCGAGTAAGTGAGTGACGGAGTGAGTGAGTGCCATTGAGTTAATATGATAAATTGACCACAGGTTGTAAATAGCTGGCATTGCGGGCGGTAATCGTTCCCTTATATTAATTTTTAGAACAAATTAAATCTCGCAAATTTTGAATGAGCTTCATTTAGAATGATCAACGTAAGTAGATTCTGCACAATATTCAGTATATACGATGAAATAAACAACATTTACGTACCTTTTCTCCCTGGTTACCGGGGATACCATTTTCTCCTAACATTCCCTAAAAACAGTTAATGTATTTTTAAAACTGCCATCATTAAAACAATAGTTAACAGCTAGACAAAGCCCGAGGTTGCTATCTTCTCGAGCAACTCTTACGATTGTTTGTGTTCTCCACACGTCCAGCGTGCCCCATAACACAATTATGTACGGCTATAGCGTGAACCAATTCCGAGTTCCCGCGAACTCGCCGCATACTCTAAATAACTGATAGAATACGAGTAGTGGTCAACCAATCAGAATGAGACTGTCGCGTTTGTATTAGTATGTAGTGTAATTCAAATTTAAACAATACAATGTTTCTGTCGAGGAATAGAACTATCGGCTGATAGTTGTCCTGTGGAAATTTGATATTCTAGACTAGAACACTTTAGACTTTCTGTTTCACGCGGCCATTTTTTTTCGCTTTGCGCTCGACGGACTAAGAAAAAAAGGGACTGCTCGTAGTCTATTGATGTTCTTGAAACAAATATTTGCTCTACATAGCCGCTTGTTAGCCGCTTACGACCCATCTGGTTATTTTCCTCGGACGGGCACTATGAGCTGATCGTGTTGCTCAGCGCGCAGGCGCTATAGCGTCACGTTTGCAGTTTAAACCAATCAGAATCGGAGAAAATTTAGTGGTGAACTATAATAATAAATACGAACGAGACATTGTGACATCATCCCGAGATGGGTGCAGCCTAGAAAATGGTAGTGGTTTTATAGATTAGGGAATTGACGCCACTCCTAAAGAATTAAGAACTTTAATATAGTATTAATTGACTGTCCTATCGATAAATTAATAAATACTTACCGAGCTGCCTGGAGTTCCTCCCAATCCTTGTAATCCCGGCCTACCTACTCCACCCTAAGAAAATCAACAACAACAACTACTTTATTTGTTTTAAAAATACAAGTTGGGTAGTTTGCCCCGCAAATAGCTGACAAGCTAGTCGAGGCGGGGCAAGATAAATACATGAAAAACTCAAATAAGTATCTTAAAGAAACAGTTTAAACCTTAAATTAAAGCAAATTAAAACAAGCCTTGCAGATTGCAAAATTAAATAAAACAAAGATCTAGTTAACACAGCGCTTACTGACCTACAATGCTTAAAAATAGGGAGTCACGGACTCTTTAAGGTTAATAGTTGACGTTAATTAAAGAGATTAGCAAGTGTATCTATGTACCTACTTTTTGGATTATCATTAATAATTTATTGACTCGTTGCAGTTGGAACTCGCTATCGCCGGGCTCATTTTTGCTTGCTATCGTTTTGAAACGGCTCAGTATCAGATGTTTTGTGAGCTGTTGTGTCCCGTACTTTGTACGAGCTTTCCTTGACAATGTTATTTACCTGCTCTCCTTGAACTCCCAGCGCGCCTGCTTGACCTTGTACACCCTTGAAAAAAAATTACAGGGTAGACACAGCTACTGGTTTTCCCAGCAGAAGTTTGCTTGTTTTTTTGAATAAGCAAACAAACAAGCAAAAAAACAAACAAACAAACAATATTGCAAATGAAGGCTTTTTAAAAATGCCACTGGCCGAAGGTTGACCATGCAGTTTGGCTATGCATGCACAGCGCACGAAAATAGAGATCAAAATTAAAGTTGACTTAAATCGTCTCAAAGTTGGTTATCCAACTTTACGCTATGAATTAAATCTTGGTAAAGTTGCTTAAAAGTTTTAGTCTCTTTACTCAAGCTTTAATTATGAGTGTAAAGCTGGCATAAAGGTCAGCTTCAGAAAACGCAAAGGCATCGTAAAGCAACTTAAAACAGACAATTACGCCAGCTTTAAGTTGGCTTTACACTGCAGTAAAGTTATCTTTTCATGCTCTGACACAAAGCGTGGAGGAGGCCCCCTCTTTCTGAATTTATTGGATCCGCCCCTGGATTTTGCTTTTAACCTACTATTCAGAAAACAATTTGGAATGGCACCCGTCATGATTTTCTCAGCTGAGTACCCCATAAAATATGGAATTTGAAATGGTAACACCTTCTTAAAGACCAGTCAGCTAAACCGCCATCACTACTAACAACAACAACAACAACAGCAACTGAACAACAACAAAGAGACAGCAACGGAAAAAAATAACATAATCATAGAAAAGCAAAGCTGATTATGAAGTATCAAAAAACGGAGAAACTATAATTATACCATTCAATCCTTTCTTACGTCGTCGAATGAAAGAAAATCTTGATACTGGTCATACCTTAGTACCCAGTTGACCCCGACGACCCCTTGAACCTTGGTCGCCACGAATCCCCTGAAGAATAAGAAAATGAACACATCTATGTTAAGGCCATCCCCCCGTTTTTTTTTCTCCGTTTAGCGTCGTTCGACCAACCCAAATGTTCGCGCTCTAAAAAAAAAACAGCTATGAGGAAGGTAGCTGAAATATAGACATTGCTTTGCCTATACAGATTTTCAGTTTCTACAGAGTACAGAGAAAATGCTTCACGTGAAAGACGCTTTCCGCCCGTGTGGGAGGAAAATGTGTGAACACAAAGTGTTAAATCGTTTCTGCCCCAATAATTCGAGTCTTTGCAACTATTTTTAGACCTGTATTTTGTTTTCTTTTCCATCGTACTGACCCAAAATTTCGATATGAGGAAACGCATTCGACGATAAACGGCATCAAGAGGATGGCTTAGCTTGAAAAGTGTCACAATTTTGTCAAGATTTTTTAACAGTTATGTATAGGCCGCATATAGCTTCATAGATCATCATTTCAAATTCAGTAGTCTCAGAGAAGAAAAAATCGCGCTTTTACTTTATGAAAGAACAACTCTGCATTATTCACAATTTTAAAACTTGTGTGATAAATAAGCTTGAACAGGAATACCAAATTCAGTTACCTTCATTCCTGCTGAACCACTTGGTCCTCGTTCACCTTGAGGCCCATTTTCGCCCTATTTAAAAACGCCAAAAAAGCAAGATTACGAGATTCATTTGGAATTGCCAGATTCACCAGTCCACAAGGCGTTGATTAAAAAATGAGCATTTAAAAGTAGATATTTACATGAATTAATAAATTACATGAATTGAAAGTGTGAAAAAAAACACAACATTTTTCAACTTACCCTCGCTCCCACATATCCTTGTCTTCCGGAGGACCCTTTCACTCCACTAGAACCCTGTGAAAATAATTTTGTGGGAATATTAGACTTTATTATTCAATAAATTGTCACGTTGCCCATATATCGTCATGAAGCGATTGTTATCCGTCATCTAAGTAATGATAATTCGACCGAAGTTTCGCAAAGCGCTGCATAACGGTAACTTTTCTAGCTATAATAAAAACATTATCCTGCGCAATATTTTAGCCAACTCGGCCTACGGCCTCGTCGGCTAGGTATCAGGCGATATTCCGCGCGATTTCGCAGAATAGGTGTTAAATATCACTGTGGAATCCCGTTTTTTCGAACCTCCAATGGAAAAAAAAATACAGTGTTAGACTTAGAGAGGGAAACGATTTGGGGTTCGAGTTATCGGAATTCCACTCTATAACGAAGAAGTAAAATGTCTTTTCTAACTTACTCTTTTTCCAGTTGGACCAGGCGGACCACGATTACCAGGAAGTCCCATATTTCCCTGTCAATAAAAAATTACAATTGAGGCTTATTTTTTAGGAAAGGTCCACAGACTAGAGGATAGAAGAAACAAAATTGTCAAAGTTCTGAGGCAGATTGTATTTAGAAAAAACAACCCCTGAGATTACTACATATAACGGACGTGCACGAATATACATTGGTACTCGACTTAGATTGCGACAGATTTTAAGTGGCTGAAGAGATACCGGGTGACAAAAGATTTCAACAAAATGGCGACTGAGTGGGTATCTTTCTTGATAATCTGCGAGTCCGGCAGCGTACCGGTAAAGTCTACTGATAAGGGTGGGACCAGTCAGTGTTTGTTTTTATGTGACAAATATGCGAATAGTAGGTCTGATATACAGAGATACCGGCCACACACATCTGTTGAATAGTAAGAATGTTTAAACTTTCGTAATTTACCTGGCTTCCTTTGTTTCCAGTTGATCCTATTTGACCAGCAGCACCAACAGAACCCTGTGTGATAAAGAAATTAAAATACTAAAACGTAAATAAAAATACTTAAGTGTGGTAGAAACTTATATGAAGATGGCAATATGTTAACCGTCAACTTGGTTGCGATAAGATCTTACAGCGAGTTTCAATTGAGTGTCGTAAAACCACAGCCAAGGTAATTGCTTTGACAAATCACAAAGGACGGAGACAATCCAGTGATCCAATCAAAACTCGAAGTAATTACACGTAGCCGACTGCAAGAAAAGGCCGGAAAAACGTGCGCGCAAGTCACGATGGTTTTGTTTCACTCCTGATTAGTTGAAAAAGTGACGCGAGATTTTTAAACCAATCACTTAGCGAAGAAATGCAAAACCTAAGAAAACGCAGAATTACTTTCGACACGGAAGTGAAAACCGCTCTAAAACACACACCCAGATCTAAAGCAAATATACTTACGATTCCTCCTCCTCCTCCAGAAGGGCCCGCTTCTCCAGGAGAACCCTATAAAAACGATTTAAGACGGAATCCATCAGGAAGTTGAGTAATATTTATTTAAGTTGGACAAAAATCGAGTGCCAGAATAATTTAAATCATATTGCGTTATTTTTTACCCTTAATAAAAGGTACAGATGTAAGTAATTGAAAATGAATCACTTCCAGTTTAATGACCTTAAAAAGAAAAGAAACAGGGCTTTATATTCTTTAATTTACCGGTTTTCCCATTTCTCCTTGACGTCCTTGCTCTCCTGCTAGGCCTGGTTCACCCTGTAATAGTTAAACAGTGACGAACATGGGCTTAAATGTATAGTAAGTGCAATAATACGTACGTGAACTGTAGATGTAGTGCCAGTGAAAAGGATCGTCACAGTGTATTTGCCAATCTAAACGTAACATTGTTGTGCATCAGATGGGAAGGGGTCGAAGGGCTACCAGTTTGGAGCTATTATCGGACAGATAACAGTCCAAAATCTGGTATGGAAAAGTTTGCACGACCGAGCAGACTCTACTCAAAATGACGTTGTCTCTCCGACAGTGGATAAGGATAACAGTAAAAAGTAAGCCTCACGACAAGCAGCGCATACTACCGGAGCTTATCCCGGTTTCCGTAGCATTAAGCGGCAAGGGATATTTCTACTCCCCGCTGGATGGGATGCTAGCCCAACACGGGGTTACCCCCC
This sequence comes from Blastomussa wellsi, assembly GCA_947652115.1. Lineage (NCBI taxonomy): Eukaryota > Metazoa > Cnidaria > Anthozoa > Scleractinia > Plerogyridae > Blastomussa > Blastomussa wellsi. Next base: position 26,008,599 of record OX393566.1, on the reverse strand, counting down.
AGCATTATTTTGCCGGTACCCATTTATACATGGACTGCGGATGTAGATGAAATGATCAGCATGAAAGTGTGAAATGATCAGCGCAGTGAACTCCCATTTAACCAATTTAAATAAAGAAGCCTGAAAACGTTCAAGGCTTCGACGGGATTCGAACCCGACAAATTGGGGGCGAGGTCAATCGTGAGTTCATATTTTCCCGTGAGGAGTGAAATGACGTTAAGTGTAAGAATGCAGCTTCAAGCAATTTACCATTGCTCCTTTAGAGCCTCTCACTCCAGGCCCCCCTTGCTCTCCCGACGCACCATCTTGTCCAGGCACTCCCTGGGGTCCAGTCTCGCCGCTATCTCCCGTATAACCATCATACCCGGCAGACCCTGCACGGCCAGTTCCTCCTTTAATACCTGGAATACCGGGGGCACCGGGGGACCCAGTTTGCCCGGTTGCACCCTGTTGTTAAAAAAGAATGGGCGCTCATCAAAACAAATGTCTCCATTACATAATTTACGAAACATTCAAAGAGGTTTTAGCATGTTGACAACAACAGCAACAACAACACCAGCCTTTATTTGCATGAATATAAAACGTTACAACATTGCTAAAGAGAGAGGCAATAAAAGGAGAATCAAAGAAGAAAGAGCAATCACGTTTTTGACAATAATTTGTTTCGCTTATCAAGGCAGGACAATACGTGCTACATTAAATGCATGTTAATACATGTTGACACGTAGAACAAGTCAACAAGACATTTAAGTGCCTACTGATGAAGTCAATTGGTTTTGTATTTAGTTTTAAAACTTGCCTTGTGAAAAACGCGATTCCAAAGTTTGAGACGTCTGGCGTTAAAACTAACGATTTTACAAGCATTCAAAGTTGAGCCATTTTGCCCTCAAAAATGGTATTTGAATCGCGCGGTCAAAATACCACGTGACAACAACCTCTGACATCATTTGGGTGCCAAAAGCGTTCTCACAATCGTTATCAGCTTCTATTTCCACGGGGTTGCTGGATCTTTCTGACAAATCACCCATTTCTCACGTAATCACTCTTCGCTAACAAGAAACTTTGATAGTGCAAACAAACGTTTGGCATGCACCAAAGTGACTGTTTTTGTAGGGCAAAATGCTCAACTTTGAAGGCTTATAAATCGTTACTTTTAATCCCAGAGGTCTCAATCTCTGGAATCGCGTATTTGACAAAGTAAATATTAAAACAAAACAAAAAATTCACTTCATAGGCACTTTAAAGTATATTTCCTTCATTTACCCGCGAGCCAGTTGCGCCGGCTGCACCCTGTTTCCCTTGAAATCCCTAACAAAAATAAAATGATCAAAGATAAACAGTCATGATCACTCAGAATAAGTATTACAGGAGATCGAGAAAATTTGCATCCGGTAAGTCTTTTTTTTTAGTAAAATGTCATTTTTGCGGTTTCACTGTTATCAGCTGCATCAAGGACAACCATCACTTGACCGTTAATTAAAAATTCGCCTAAACCACTAAAATTAATTCTTTACCTCCACTCCACGAGGGCCCATTTTACCAGGTGGTCCGGATTGTCCTTCCATACCCTGCAAAGAAAAAATTACAAAGAACGTATAATGTATTTATTTAAGCTTATTTATAATTAAGCATTTAGGTGAGTTTATTCAGAAGGTAAACTCGCCTAAATGTCTTTAAATCGACTCCAGGACCACAGAGACATCAAAATAACGCAAGGAAAACAAACAGTAAGTCACTTTTATTTGCATTCTTTTCCACACGTAGAATATAGGGCAATTTTCGAACTTTTTTCATGTATTCTCTTACATATGCCACGTAAATCACATACAACGTATGGGCCGCCTGTGATCTGATACAAATATTTACCAGCCAGTCTCCTGGCTATCCTGTGTGCTGACGTCTCACTTTCCTGACGTAATACATAAAAATCAAACGCGATTGAAGTTTGCTCATTACAATGCATGACTCAAACATACCGGACTTCCATTTCTTCCGGTATCTCCAGTTTTCCCTCGTTCTCCCTGCAACAATTGATCCAACATTTTACTGGTTAGCAAACTTCGGTTTTGACATGCCTTTGAAAATCTGTACAATATCCTGGAATTAAACAACCTGGGGTTGAGGTTATTTTGGTCCTAAAAATGCGACATTTCCTCAATAAATTGACCTCGCACCCAATCTCTGGTTTCAAAGGTCAATTGGTAGAGCATCGCACCGGTGTCGCGGAGATCACCAGTTCGAATCTCATTAAAGCCCTGAATATCATCTCTCACTTTCATAACATTTCTCATGTTTGACGATACAGGAATCTTGTTTGTCAGCCTTAAGATTCTCGAAATATCAAACCCTAGAGCGTTTAGAAAAAGGCTGTATGATTACCAATTCACCGTCCTCCCCACCGTCTCCTTCTAATCCGTTTCTTCCAAGGCGGCCTTTTGGACCTCTTGAACCAGGAGTCCCGGATGTACCAGTATCACCAAGAGGGCCCTGTAAAGTTGTCAA
>OX393566.1:25923597-26001097 GCA_947652115.1 Blastomussa wellsi | reverse complement strand
TTTTACTCAGTAGAATAATTTAAAAGCAACGTCAGAAAGTTAAATCTGAATAAAACTCTTTATTTACCTCTCAGTTCTACCATTTTTACTATTATATTTATTTTGAACGAAGCTGGCGCGTAACTTATAAGGAAGCAATAACTAGATATAATATTTAGTCTAAAAGCGAGGGCCTAGGGCCTAGGGCCTGTTAAGATAAAGTCAAAGAAAACTAAACTTTGAAACTGAGAATCAATTCTTTACGATACACTATTACCGACTTATTTCCCTTAGGGGAATCTTTTTCAAAAGCAATATCACAGAATAAATAATTAAAAAAGTTTACATACCGTCACTTCCACTGTAGCATTAGTAGAAAGCATGAAAAAAAAAAAACAAAAAAAAAAACATTAGGCATTTAGAGCGCCGAATTCTGATACGACTAGTTGACTATTAGGTGAAAAGAAGAACTCGATTCCATAGTCTGATCGTGTCACTTTCTTTAATTGCATTTTACTTATTTGAGATTTTCCTTACCTACGTTTAGAGTTTGTCAAGTTGTCGTACAAGACACGCCTATATATACTTGACGGAAAGCTTGTCTGCCGCTTGGGAGAGCCTGTATAGAGGCCTTATCCGCTCATTTAATCGCGTAATAGTAGTAAGGCATGGCGGTTTAGGACTCAACCAAGCAGAATCCAGGGATCATTTTTTCGCGAGAGTCCGCCATTTTGTCACGCAAATAAAAATCACGCAAAATTATAAAAACAAAAATTTTATTTTCGAACAAATCCCTTCCTTTATAATTAATCAAAATGTCGTGCGCTTTGATATGTTAATCGAGAGTGTATCTCCTATCCCTTTCCCTATAATTAATCTGAATGCCGCTCGCTTTGATACGCTAATGAATGGTATACCTCATGGCCCTTTCCCATACAAATAATCACAATGAATGGTATATTGTACTGAGAGGTAAATGGTCAGGAAGGGTATCCCCCACCCCTGACATGTGCCAGTTCTTCGTTCCTGTGAACGATTCTCCCGGCTCTTATAAATAGCTGATTCAAATGGATTAAAAACAAAGAAATGGAAAGCACAAGACATGATATTTTGTTGAACACTTTTTATTGGTTAACATTTAAGAAGGAATCCATCAGGAAGTTGAGTAATATTTATTTGAGTTGGACAAAAATCGAGTACCAGAATAATTTAAATCATATTGCGTTATTTTTTACCCTTAATAAAACGTAAAGATGTAAGTAATTATCCGCGATAACACCGACAACAATTTCTTATCAGAGTCCGAGAAAATGAATTTTAAAGATCACAAACTGTAGGCAAAATCTAACGTGTAGCCATTTTGTAAAATCGTCTTTACGCGATTCAGTGGAATTATAGTGGAACTTCGAAATTTGTTTTCGATGTTTGGTGTTGTTAGAAAATATTTCTTTTGCCAAGATATTTGAAGCAGTAACTAAAAAGTTTGCAATAAGGTGTAAATAATTTTGGTACAACAATTTCGTATCAGAGACTGAGAAAATGAATTTAAAAGCTCACAAGCTATAGGAAAAATCTCTCATCTTTTAAGCGATTCAGTGGAATTCAGTGGAACTTCGAAATTTGTTTTCGATGTTTGGTGTTGTTAGAAAAGATTTCTCTTGATAATATATTTGAAGTAGTAACACAAAAGCTTGCAATAAGGTGTAAATCATTTTGGTGCATAATTTTGTCCAATGAATGCTCAAAGTCGTAAAAGATTCCGTCTTAATACTTTCGATCAAGTGCACAATCGTCTCTCTTTTCAACAGGTGGTGGCGGTGGTTATTATTGGTGGTAGCGGTGGCTATTATTGGTGGTGTTGATGGTTATTGTTGGCGGTGGCGGTGGTGGTGCAGGCGGTGGTGGCGGCAGTTGTGGTGGAGGCGGTGGTGGTACCGGTTGTGGTGGTGGTCCCGCGAGAGAAAAACAATAAACACCACTACCGCAACCGATGCCACCACCACCACCACCACCGCCTCCACCACCACTGCCATCACCACAACCGTTACAGTAACATCTCGGTTCACTTCTAAGTCCCGTGATCCTCTGTCCTCTTCCGGACTCGCGTCCACATGCATTTGGTCCTGCGCGACTGTCTGTCCTAGTCTTCCACGAATCTTTGATTGATCCGTACCTTATTCTTTGCATAATAGCGTCGCCAATAATCGTTGATCCGTTCCCTGTTGTTTTGACAGTACCCGGTTTATTTCTTCACGCTTTGTTTTAAGACGGGCTTGGATCATCTCCGCGTTCTCTGTACGCCATCGTTTTTGTCGAGCCAGGATTCGCTCCTTGTTTTCTGCGTAATATCTTTTATGGTAGGCCCTCTTACACACGACCTTTCTGTCACTCTATGGTAATCGATTGGAGCAATTCATCTTGAGTGATGTCTTGTAAATAATGCGAATAACGTCTACAATCACACACTCTTATAACAGTCATATAGACAAATCACATGAAGTTTTCAGCCACTTCTTCTTCTTCGTCGTCACCATCTGGCTCGTCAGGGGGACCTTTCTCGTCATTTTTTCTGTTTAACAGGAATTTCCGTTTTTCCACTGCTAACTCAGCCGCTTCTTCGAAATCCATGTTGTCTTCGTTAATACATCGGCGCAGAGTGCTGACGACTTTACGGTGTAGTGCGTCGCGTTTGATACGGTGGAACCATAATAGACGCTGTAAGTAGGTCCTTCGTAGCTTCCTTCTGATTAAAGGTAATAGGACATTGAAAGTAGCATTCTCGGCGTATTCTTGGGTTTAACCCATATCAAGAAACCGTTTGACTTCATCAATGTATTTTGCTTCCACATCTTCCCTCCCTTTCCTATGTATCGGAAGCCATGGATCATAGTCTGGATCCTTGTCCTCTTCGGAGCTGCTTCTCCTCCTCTTCATCCTGTTCCTCTTCAGGCTCCTCGTCAGGCTCCTCTACATTTCTTCATTACTTCTACCTTCTTCTTCGGTGTCAAAAATTACTGGTGAATGATCACCCATGGTCTCGCCAACCTTCAACCAAGACAGTGTGCTTCAAATGAACAAGGGGGAATTGAAGCCTTGAGTGATATACTTCAAAAATCTTCTCTGATTCTTCGATACCAACGCAGATATCCTTCGTGCGTCAAAAGGTGGCTATACACGCGTTTCCTGTCGTCGCTGGCAGGATGTAAATTCAACACCATGTATCCGAACGGTCGCTCCACAACTTTTTGATAGAATGCCATTATGTCTGACCAGCAGATGGGAAATGCTTGAAGCAGTAAATTCTTCATGGCAAGTTGATCCCTTGGATTCTTGAAGGCCAGCACGTAATGTGCGTTCCTGGAAATACTTTTGGCGTATTTACCGGGTGGGAACTTGTCTTGACATAGGTACAAGACAGTGATATTTTGATATTTTGTGAATTCGAAGGAATGCTTGCATGAAAAAAAAAATCCCTTGATTTTCCATGTCCACGAATCCATGTTGCCAAGCACCGTAGCAGTAATGAATGGTCTCGGGTGGTGTAGCAAACAACTCTTCTAAGTGATCCAGTATCAACGACTCCGTAAAACAAGTCTTGCCACAGCCAGAGGGACTGGAAGGTGTCTTGAACCGAAACACTTCTCCTTTTTCTATTCCACTAAGGAGCCCAGGGTGCTCCTCGATTTTTTCAATTCGTCTTTGACAGGTGTGCTTCTCGTGGCGAATTCTACTGTCTACACGAGTGAAACCTCTTTGACAATATTGATACCAACGAGACATGTTTCAAGCATTGACTGCTTGCTCTTTCAACTCCAAATGAATTAATCCAATTCAAACATTATTCTTATAATGAGCTCGTGTCGGTGGTGGTGGTGGCCTTGGCTGTGGTGGTGGTGGTGGTGACGGTAGCGGTGGTGGTGGTGGTGGTGATGGCAGTGGTTGTGGTGGCGGCGGTGGTGGTGGTGGTGGTGGCAGTGGTGGTGGAGGCGGTGGTGGTGGTGGTGGCACCGGTATTGGTGGTTGAGCTCTTGGCGGTGGTGGTGGCCTTGGCTGTGGTGGTTGCAGTGGTGGTGGCGATGGTGGCAGTGGTGGCAGTGATGGTGCTGCTGGTGGTGGCGGTGGAGGTGGTGGTGGTGGTGGCGGTGGCAGTGATGGTGCTGGTGGTGGTGGCGGTGGAGGTGTTGGTGGTGGTGATGGCAGTGGTGGTGGAGGCTGTGGTGGTGGTGGCACCGGTTGTGGTGGTGGTCACATGAGAGAAAAACATTTACACCACCACCACAACCGGTGCCACCACCGCCAGCACCACCACCGCCACCACCAATAATAACCACCGCCACCACCAACACCACCTGTTGAAAAGAGAGACGATTGTGCACTTGATCGAAAATGTTAAATGTTAACTAATAAAAAGTGTTCAACAAAATATCATGTCTTGTGCTTTCCATTTCTTTATTTTTAATCCATTTGAATCAGCTATTTATAAGAGCCGGGAGAATCGTTCACAGGAACGAAGAACTGGCACATGTCAGGGGTGGGGGATACCCTTCCTGACCATTTACCTCTCAGTACAATATACCATTCATTGTGATTAATTGTATGGGAAAGGGCCATGAGGTATACCATTCATTAGCGTATCAAAGCGAGCGGCATTCAGATTAATTATAGGGAAAGGGATAGGAGGTACACTATCGATTAACATATCAAAGCGCACGACATTCTGATTAATTACAAAGGAAGGGATTTGTTTGAAAATACATTTTTTTTTATAATTTTGCGTGATTTTTATTTGCGTGACAAAATGGCGGACTCTCGCGAAAAAATGGTCATGTGACCCAAACCCTGGATTCTGCTTGGTTCCTAAGCCGCCGTGCCTTACTTCTCGTAATTTATGTATTTACGACAGCTTACGACTTTTCGAGGAAACTTACCTTTGCAATAGTCCCGTACTATTAAGTCCGCTACACCGACCAGGTTTTCAAACGTGGCTGGAATAGCCTTACTTGCACTGCTAGAAATCGAAAGCAATTCAACTGGATCAGCTGTTGCTATACCAATAGCATAAATTTCAACGTTTTTGTCTTTTAACGGTTGAGCATTTTCTCCCGCATCTATGTAATCCGGTGTTCGAGGATCTTGAGTCTGTCTCCCGTCCGTTAAAAGAACAATCAACTAGAAATAAATCACAGAAAAATGGTCATTGAAATGTACACAGATATATTATTTGTCACTGTGAAGGCTAAACGTATTGAAAAAAGTATATTATTTGTTTTAACCTGATAGATTGTGTATGATTGTTCACCATCAGAGTCACCAAAAAGAAATGCGGAAACCTCAGAGAAAGTGTTAATAAAGAAATGCACTTAGAAATATGATCGAACATATCATGCGTTACTTAGTTTTTAAGTGATTTTGAGTGTACACTGGTGTTTAATTTGGAAAAAAGAACCGCGATTGGCGTTTTTGAACGTTAACAAGTCCGTAGGGCGGGTTCAAGTGGCACCCACCCTACGACGTTTTTAGAGCTCCCATATTTCGTCTTTCAGGGTAGTTTGGTGTATTGGCGGTGCTGCCTACTGCCGGCACCCAAACACATAACGAGGGAGAGAAGGGAGAAGAATTGACCAAATATACTAGATTAACCACGCCCCTTAACCTCATTGCCTAGATTTTCAAAACCTGGTTCAACCAGACCCAATGGATTATCATGTGAGCATCATGTTGTTGTTGTTTGTTGACATAAATTATATTATGTCTGGCCATAATGTCTGTTTATAATTAATTCCTATCACTAGTAAACACACCGCAAATGACTATCTAAATTAGCCATTTTCTAAACGAGCAGGGGACTGGGGTACAAATATTTAAAATCGATTCAAACGAAAAATTGAGCCTGGCACGTAAAAGATCATCCAAAATAATGTAAAATACCAAATTTCATCGTTATTGGCTGAAACACAAATATATTATATACGGTTTACATGCAAATGCAGCCATAACACTACTGGAAGAAAGAACTGAAAAGAAAATTTCAGGCTTTGAACGGGATTCGAACCCACGGCCTCTGCGTTACCGGTGCAGTGCTCTACCAACTGAGCTATCAAAGCCACATGGGAGCGACCGTATATGGGTTAGCCCTTAAAGTGGACGAAATACCTGGCGGGGTATGGTGAATAACAAATTAATGAATGTCCAACAGTAGCGATTGAGTAGGTACGGTTTACATGCAAATGCAGCCATAACACTACTGGAAGAAAGACCTGAAAGGAAAATTTCAGGCTTTGAACGGGATTCGAACCCACGGCCTCTGCGTTACCGGTGCAGTGCTCTACCAACTGAGCTATCAAAGCCACATGGGAGCGACCGTATATGGGTTAGCCCTTAAAGTGGACGAAATACCTGGCGGGGTATGGTGAATAACAAATTAATGAATGTCCAACAGTAGCGATTGAGTAGGTACGGTTTACATGCAAATGTAGCCATAACACTACTGGAAGAAAGACCTGAAAAGAAAATTTCAGGCTTTGAACGGGATTCGAACCCACGGCCTCTGCGTTACCGGTGCAGTGCTCTACCAACTGAGCTATCAAAGCCACATGGGAGCGACCGTATATTAAAGTGGACGAAATACCTGGCGGGGTATGGTGAATAACAAATTAATGAATGTCCAACAGTAGCGATTGAGTAGGTACGGTTTACATGCAAATGCAGCCATAACATAGGTATATATTACAAATATATTATATACACTTTTTGGTGGAACGCCTGTCGCTCCAAACCATACAAAGCTCTCTTAAATTTCAACTTTTTAAACGTGCACTGCATATCTGCGTTTTAGCCATTAACGTTGAAATTTAGTAAACTTACATTATTTTGCCAGGCTCAAGTTTTCGTTTCAATCGATTTTAAATATTTATACCCAGACCCCTGCTCGTTTCGAAAATGGCAAATTGCCTCGACCTGCTCCTGGCTGGTCTCGCAGCTCAGTGGGTTGAGCGTCGGTAGATCTAATCCGGAGGTCGTGAGTTCAGATCCCATCGGGGTCATACTTTTTTTTCCTACCTTGTTATAATTAGATCCTCTCATTCCATTGTCTTCAGTAAACACCTTAGTGTTGGCCAGATCAAAGGCTTTGTTGATAAACGTCTGTCCTCCCACACCACTTCTTTCAAATGAACGTATTCTACGAGACACACTTTCTGCATTGTTGTTTGGTCCCGTAAAATCATTAAACCTGATTAGCACTTCGGGGTCATTGCTGAACATGATGGCGGCAACATGCGTCCCTTGGTCAGAAATGTCAAAGCTTCGAACAAGTGTCTCAGTAAATTCTTTCATTATTTCCCAGTTTCTGTCAACAATGCTCCCTGATTCGTCAAGTATGAAAGCAAGGTCGATCGCCTCTTTACACACAGGCCCTTTAACAGATAACAAAATATTAAATAAATTTATGAAAGTATCAAAAATAAAAAAAAGAAAGTATAGAAAATGCACTGACTGCCCATGGGCGAGTTTTACGATGCGATGCTTGATGCGTGAGAAACTTCAGAAAAGCAAATGGATGAAACTTTTTTTATTTCGAATGCTTTAAAGGAAATGCAATCTGGAGGGATACAATGTCTGAGAAAAGGACCATTATCTAATGCATCCGCCATTTTGCGACTAAACCAGAATTTTTAGTCACCACCGATGAAATTTTAGTCGCATTGGCGACCTTATCAATCGCAATTTCGGACCCTGAATTGGTGATTATCATTTTCATATACAGTATTGGAATAAAAAATCACAAAAGTAGCTGGCACAAACGACCCAAGTAGCCGGTTAGTTCTGCCGGCTGCTGGCCACCCTAGTATAGAGGGCAATATCATAGACCCTATGCAAAAATGGCTGCCATTGTTGTTTGTAGTCTGGTCAAGTTTGTTAAGATTCCGATTGCGACACTTGGAAGTAAATAGCATAATATAATACTCTGAGAAGTTTCAGTGTTTTTGGTTAAATTCCTGCAAAATTGTGACTGACGTAAATTTAAGAGATTTGTATGGAAAAAGCTACTCTGGCCCGCCTAGCCTCCTTTTTATGTTTTTGGCAATATAATTGGTCCTATAACTTTCCATTGGTTAGAAGTATAGCCTCAAAACTCTATATATCGATTTAATTTGACTTAATCTTTAAGGGAAAGTAATTAATTCTCTTTACAAATGTTTATTTTCGGGGCCAAAAAATAGCGGCCGCCATATTTGCATAGGGTCTATTGTGATCTCCATTTTGTAAAAATCCACTACCGGCCCATTTATACCTGCGATAGACTAGGAACATTTGATTTATTACTCCCCCCGGATGAGATTCTTGTCCATCGCAGGTCACCCTGGGAACATTTACAATTCTAAACATCACAAGAGCTTTCTGTTTGTTTCTCCTCTCCTTGAGGTTGGACCAACCTAATTGGCTCAATAAAATATTTATAGGCATTCGGTAATCTGCGCCTGTGATTACTCGTGCAGCACGATTGTATAACTTTTGAAGTTTATCAGAGAGGTGGTCACTAATGTTATCCCATACAATGCTACAATAATCAAATTATGGTTCAAAAATAGACCAATTTCGATATTTTCAAATTCAGCCTAAAACAATAGACCTCAGCACGAGGCTCCGGGGTATAAATTATAGAGTTTATGGGATTTATTCCCCGGAGCCTCGCAGTGATGTCTATTGGTTTAGGCTGAATATTAAAATATCGAAATTGGTCTATTGCCTTATAGATAGCCTGCATAGCCGGCGAGAGGTTGTGAGGGTGCGAGCTAGTCACTCAGCATTCGCGGGAGGTCAAGCGGCGAAGCCGTGCGAGGGATTTCAACTCGACTCCTAACCAATCTCCCAACGACTTTGCCGCTCCAATGACGGCCTCCCCAAACACAGAAGCACTTCGCCGCGAATCCCGCCAGCTATGCAGGCTACCTTATAGATACTTATTAAGTTGGAGGTGACAGGTAAATTGGTACGCGAAATTACCATCCGTGGCGAACTGACCAGCTTATCTGCACGATTCAGATTTACGCAACCAGTGAGAATATAGCCGTCGTCTTCGCTCCCGGCCTGAGAGGCGTTTCGCCTCCGAATGCCTTTTACGTTTGGGGAAAAAATTGCGGCGAGCGAAGCGAGCAGAGAGCCTGTTTGCAAACTATCCCGATGCAAAATGATTTGACAATGACCCAAGCGCGAGAGACTTTGTTCTAAACGGATTTAGTAAGCGAACAGTAATGGCTGTTTCCGGTGTAAATTGATTCGTTACCACATACTTTGGTCACGCAAGGATTTATAGAGATATTGATAAAAAGGTGGATGGCAATTTAATTGTAACCGTAAGCTGAGAAGAAATGCAAGAAAAGGCACCAATAAAAGGGCAAGCTAAAGAAAACCATGGAGTTTTGATTAAAAGCAAATTGCAAGTGATGATAGTTTCTGTAGGGACGGCATATTTCGTGGACGCTGAAAATGATTGCAGGTCCTTGTATGTACATGTCATAAACATATTATCACATAAATGGCCTTTGTTTAAATTTGGATAGCCCTTTATTTTCAAGAAATTTAGAGAATCACAACAAACTGAAATTGAGCTTGATTTGTCTTGGAGGTAGTTAGAGGTTGTGTTCTGCTATTTAAATATTTTCGTGATGACTGCAATCTAATCAGTCTTTCAAGAGATGACTCTGTTCTCTTCATTCATTCATAAACGAAACCTCCTTCATACGCACCAGGCCGTTTTATACGAGAAAAATACGGTATGGATATCATTAGATATGGAACGACTAGAAATGCTTAACGAAAGATAAAGCAGACCGCTTTTTACATTTTATGTTCGTCTAATCTTTTAGTTTGTAAGTACCTACCGCCTTTAGTCTCTCTAGCCAGCCACGCCATCTTCACCAACACAAGTAAGAGTATTCTCAGTGGAGTCATATTAAACAAGGAACAATTGAGCTGGCCAGAGTCTGCATTAAACCACTCTCGATCGACCCTTGCGATCCGCTACTCTCACTTGCTAAAGTATAAACGAGGATATCGATTTTGAGGACTCCTCCGGGAGTAATACTGCGCGTAATGTGATCCGTTTAATTTTGAACAGACACAAGTTGAGTTTATAGATTTCACGATTGCAAGCTTAGAGTGAAAGGTTCATTTATCGCTGCATACAGCAATCGAAATGGGCTTCTTTATAGTGGGGTAGGGAGGGTGGGGATGAGGTCGAAAGACGCCGAAAGGGAAGCAGATTGGGCGTGGCGTTTGCCTCCGCAGTAGATGACAAGTACAAACACTCCCGGGGTATCCAATCGATGGAAATCGATGATCGGAAATCCAATCGATCAATCGATATCAATCGATAAAATTAGTTAATTGGTATCGATTGGTATCGGCCAATCGATGACCAATCGATAACCACACAAAAACAGTTCATCGATTGGTATCGATTGGCTCAGGGATCTCGAACAGACGTCACGCACACTACCTATTCGATCATCCGCCATTTTTAGGAAGCCCTGGGTACGAAGTCCGACCCAGTCTTCTCAACACAAAGAATATACCCCGTTGCACGTGTACTTTATGCAAAGGCATTTGAGTTTGTTAACCCGCAACGAGTAGCAGCTGGGACGTATTTGCATGATATAGTTGTTATGTGGTTACCATCAGAAGGTTTGCATGTGGGTCACGTTATAAGAATCATCCGCTCTCCGTCTCTTCAGTCACATTATCCTGTGTTCGAGTGGCGAACAGATGCAAAAGCCAACGAGAAAATCACTATGTGTGTGAGAGTGTTAGATTTCCAGAAAATAAAGGAAGATGAATGGGAGTTGTCAACTACTGACAATTTCAAATGGTGCCGTGTCAAGTCGATATTAAAAGTAGTGGGGGCAGTTGACGACGGAAAATGGCCAATACATGTTGATTTGTCTCGGGTTATCAAGCAGGTGCCGGCACTAAAAGAAATGGACAAAGAAAGGGAGGCGAGAGAAGAATTACTCAAAAAGAAAGAGCGAGAGCTTCGAAAGGAAGGAAGCGCTGATGACATGACGGTGGCACTGCTGCGCGAGGTGCTTGATGAAATGAACGTGACGTATCGCAAAAACGAAAAAAAGGCAGAGTTGGTGAGGAAAGTCAAAGAGGCAAGATCCGCTGCAAGTGATACCACCCAGGATTGTGATGGCGGTTCAGCACAAACCACAAAATCTAGCAGGAAAACACTAAGGCTAAAATGGCCCATCGCTTATTACTATGACGAAAAAAAGGAACGTCTTTTTTATCTTTTGCTGCATATATTATTTCTTTTAGACACAATTGGCGCCTTAATAGATTTTTTAGTTAACATGTATGTGATCTTTGTTTTAAGCACGATTTGGTTTGTTATTGCAAGGCTAGGTGTTGCTGCTTTATTCATTTATTTGCAACAAATCATGCTGCTGTTGTTGGCAATTCCATTGTTTGCAAAAGCACAACTTCTGCTACCAGAATTTTTCTGTGAAGGCACGATGGAACTACTTTCCGTTTTTGGAAGTCTATAGGTTGGGCCATGGAACAAACTTTTGATTTGTTAAAATTAAAATTAAAGGAATCCTGAGGACTGGACATTAACGTTGAAGACAGAGAAGAGAGCGTTGTTCTCCTGCTAACATTAAAATGAGTTTTGTTTACAATTACAACGTACTTAATTGTTGTTTTTACTCGCCGATTACCGTTATGTCAATCTGCAACCAATCGATACCAATCGATAACAATTTTTTATCGATTGGTATTGATAATCGATACCAATCGATAACCACACGAATCTTCGCCATCGATTGGTCATCGATTATCAATACCAATCGATTAATTAATATCGATTGGTATCGATTGATATCGATTGTCATCGATTATCGATTTCATCGATTGGATACCCCGGGAAACACTGTAGTCCAGGCCTGAGGGGGCATTCAAGCGGAACTGTTTCTTCGTTATATTCTCATTTTTATGTTAGGATGGACTTTGCACGCAAGGCAGTTAAATTTGCCTTTGTCAACATCTTTCATTCTTTATTTTACAGACTTGCTTGTTATTTTATTTTATTTGCTGCCACTTGGAGCTTGTGTCATGTTGTATTTAAGAAAGAGGAGGATGTAACGATATTGTGCAATAGCGGCCTGGTTACCAGGCACTCGGCCAGGCAACCACGAGTTTAACGTTGATTGTATTTGACTTCATTGAGCTTCGGAATTATAGAGCCTTCACAAAGCTGTTCTTGTGTTTAAACAAGTCTCAAAGATCGTTACAGTAATGATTCAATGGAATTGAAACTTGGTGAGCATGTTATAGCCTATAAGAAATACATCAGATAGTGTATATTTTGGTGTTGCTATGGCAACACATCGGTTCAAGATCTCAAATATACAGGAATAATCATTCCTGTATTTGATCTTAGCAAACATCATCCACTTCCTAAAGGTTAATTAGTAGAGCTATTGTAATATGGGAATCGTTCACACTTTAAATGTTATCAATTATTTGCCCAATACAGTCACAAACGAGTGATATTTGACTTAAAGAGGAAAGAGACTGGAACCAAGATTGTTGCCATAGCAACATAAAAATATGTATCAAGAGGTGCATTTATTAGGGTGCAATGTGTTTGCAAAGCTCCAATTGCATTGCATTATTACATGCAGAGATATGCCATATTTAACCCTAACCCTAACCCTAACCCATCACACCTTATGACGTCATCATTACCTAATTTGCATAATTCCAAAATCTTGAATATCTCTGGAATGAGAGGAAAATGGCATTTTTCTTCATTTTTAAAGGCCTTTCAAATAAACTTATTTTCATTTCATAGGCACTTTTCTGTAATCTTGCATCATTTTCCAAGCACTACAATAGTGAGAAACTCTTTCGAGCCTGTCTTTTCAATACTTATTTATAATAGACGAAATTTTTCTTCCAGTGTATGAAGAATAATAGAGGGGATAAGTTTCTAAAGAAACTATGGTGCTGCATCGGTGGGAAGTATAACCATATAATTTGGTTTTATCAACTGGGTTGATAATGTGAATTGGCCACCGTAAAGAGATTCAAGAGCTGACGTTTTGAGCGTTAGCCCTTCGTAGGAGCGAATGGCTCCGCCGAAGGGCTAACGCTCGAAACATCAGCTCTTGAATCTCTTTACGGTGGCCAATTCACATTATCAACCCAGTTGATGAAACCAAATTATATGAAGAATAAAAAAGAAGAATAGAAGTGGTAGTTGAAGGTTTCACATATAATTGATTTGCCAATAAGCCACTTGGGAAACATATTGCGTTTCAAAATTTCAGAATGGTTTTTGATGTCACTATGAAATCTCTGACTACGTGTAGTTATATATACCGATCATTTAGTAAATCTTTACTATGCATTCATAATGGCTGACGATGATGTTTTAAACATCGAATGATCTTTCGAAAACTGAAAAGCGTTGTTGCGTTTATAAAGATAACGGTTATAAAACCTGACCGGACTGGCAAGCGACAACAAATTTCAGTTAGCGTTGTACGATGACAGATAGCTTAATTGACTTTCCGAGGGTCACTGCTGCACTTAGTTTCACGTTTTACAAGTTTCATTGAAATTGAGATTTTTCTAAGCAGGCAAGTCAACAGAACAATTTGTTATTTATTCATTTGGAAATTTCAGCGAGCGTGTAAGGACAAAAACCCGCTCGAGGTTCAGAGGGGGTTCAGTTTAAAAGTGGCGTCGGATGTTTTAAATTAGTCAAATTCCTGCGAACTATTGGGAACCCCGGCAACAGGAAAAATATGGAGGCGTCAGACGGGGCGTTCAAAACTTTTCATTTGAAAAATGAAATACTTCTTACCAAGAGAATACTTCATATTCTCCTGTTCTTACCTATGCAACCTTTATGAAAGGGGCGAAATCACATTTGATATAAATGTAGCATAGAGAAACTCCAAAAGCTGTCAACAGTTGCAAATGCCGATTATATTTCGCGTGTCGCGTAACCG
Organism: Blastomussa wellsi; assembly: GCA_947652115.1. NCBI lineage: Eukaryota > Metazoa > Cnidaria > Anthozoa > Scleractinia > Plerogyridae > Blastomussa > Blastomussa wellsi. The sequence continues at coordinate 25,987,094 of OX393566.1, read as the reverse complement.
GATTCTGGGGATCAAGGGTGAAGACCAAATTCAAAACCATCATCAGTACGTATTGACCTCATTTGAAACCCTTTTATTGTATAAATATCAGTGTTATATTTCAGGGTGTGGGCATGCTGTTTTCGCAACAAAGACGCGGCGTCAAACTATTCAGTTTGTTATGGAAATAAATGCCCGATATAATGCTGCAAAAAGGGACAAAGGTCGCAAAGATTTCCAGAAAATTGGAATTAAAGACGAAGAGAAAATGGTGAAGCAGCTCCTTTATGATAAAATTTATATGATAATTCATTCTTCTGTTAACTTCATGCCCATTTCTACAGTTTCCCACTTTTTCAAGTAGAAATTCAGCTGTGTTCCATTGGAAATCCGTGAATCTGATTGGTAATCCAATCGTGAGCATCTTGGGTAAACAAATGCATCACATTTTAAACGTAGTTTTCCGTTAGCTACACTTAGTGAGACATGCACATGTGCACGTATATCACGACCTTTCAGTCGTCTTTTCGTAATGGTTCAGTTCCAGATTCATTACAAAATCAGGCGATGATTGACAAGTTAGCACTTTAATGGCTTCCACTTATTGTTGTACGGAATGTTAAGACCATTGAGCGTTGAAAGGATTAAAGTCTGCAGCAAGTCGCTAAATAGTAAATTAATGAAATGAAAGCTGGGTGCAGCTTCAAAATAATGAATCTTCACACCCTTTTAAAACGTTCCTGACATTTTGCGCTTTTTCAAATGGAATGTTGCGAGGAAGACGGGCCCGATGAATGAAATTAAAGTTGAAAAATGATTAGTTTTATCAATCTTTTTTTTCTCTTTGATAAAGAACTAAATATTCTCAATCAACAAAGGCGACATTTTATTGAATAAAAGAGAGGGATTTTTTAAACTCTGTTTGAGCCGTTACGGAGGGAGTTCCAATTCCTGGAATTTCTCGTTTATCAACAGCTTATCAAACATGTGGGCTTCACCCCAGCCCTACACCCACGCTAATTAATCCAATTATGAAAAACCGTTGTATTTTGAGCCTATATAAAGAGGAGCTCTCCAATTTAGCATCCAGTATTTGATGCCCTTCTACCGAAGACCTACCTTCTGGTGGCATTTACTGTTATGCGCAATGTGAAAGGTGGTGATCTCTACCGCCGCATACGATTTTGTGGTGACTCAAGCTTGGATTCAAATCCGCGAAACTGATGCGCTCTCTCACTGTTTTCTATGCACCATTTTTTTGGCTGATGTTTGGCTTATTTGGATTATTGCCTCTCCCGCTGTTTTCTAGGCACGATTTTGACAATGAAATGATAGCTTTTGAAAGGCAAACGTTCAGAGTTTCTACTTACACATTTTTGAGACTGAGTTATAAGACTTATAAGAATATTGTTTTTCCGGCCCAGGCTGAATATTCTCATTTTTTGCCGATTTTAGCCCGAAAATATTCTTGTGACGTTTCCGATTTAGAATGCATTGGAGCGATCAATTACAAGAGTACGTCATTGAACATTTGGTTATAGCCTGGGAAGACTTTTTCGTTTTGTTGGCTAGTTTCGTTTAGAGAAAGAAATAATTTTATACAGTTAGGTAAGAACATATCATTGTATTGCCGGACCGAAATTATATTCTTTTCACAGCTATCTCAGCCTCGGGTTTATTCTTAAATTATTCTTAAAATTTCTCAAATTTCTGCCTCAGTATTCTTATAAAATATATTCTTGTATAAAAAAGAGTGTATTTAATGCTTTCATCTCTGATTATGGACTGTGGTGCTCTTATTTATTTGTTTTTATCACTGTTACGGACTGTAATGTTTTAATTTAATGTTTGCACATCTGATTACATGCACGCTTTTTCTCAGAGAACTTGCCAGCACAAAAGAAATTATTGTTTGTTTTCAATAGACGGAATTGCTGACATATAAACTAAAAAAATAATGGCTATTGAAAAATTTCAAAATTATTGAGAGACGCCGAATTTGAAAAATTTTATCCTGTTTCCGGACATTCTAAGCCTCAGAGAATTGTGTGACACGTCCGGGTAAATTTAAACCAAACTGTGATTCCCTGTACCAGACTTTTTCAGAGGTACGCACCATTTTTCAAATACTCCTCCAACCCCACCCTTCCCTCGTCAAGTCTCAAACTTTTTTCGTGTACCTTAAAAAATAAAAATAAAAAATGAATATGACAAGGTTATGTTCTGAGCTTTATAACTTGATACGAAATGACAACTTGGTTCTTTGTTACTTTCTTGGATTGTTCTTTCCAGGAAGATCAGAAATGACTTTTTTGTTATTTTGTTTTGTTTTGTTTCATTTTTTTCATGTTCGACTTTTTGAGGTACGCACGTGCGTATGTGCGCATTGGCAGCTACGCCCCTGTCAGTACGTTTCGACTAATGTCAGTTTTATTTGCATTCTTTCTTAGATGAGCCATTAATGAAAGACGAGGATAGAATAAGAGATGTCTATTATTCTGGTAAGTAGACGAGCTAACTTGAGCAGGAAGCAAGAAAAATAGGGCAGCATGGGAGAAATTTAGCTCTATGATGGCCCATATAGTTAGCATTAAATTGAAGGAGAATTCATCATCCCCTCCCCCGAAAATAACATGAACATCAGCACAAATTATAAACACTTTTTGTGCTGAGATGACCCCTTCATATTTTTGAAAACTTTTCGCCATCCGTAAAATGTGGTTCATATTGGGCAACATCGCAAGGGGTTTTGGGTGGGTAACTTGGGGGAACGTATATCCGGATAAGCTCAAAAGTGGCATGAGAACTGTTTGGAAATGACCTGACAAATACCAACTCTTGATATAATTGTTTCGTTTCTGTTGTTGTATTTATATAACAACAAGTATTAATAAATAATTAACATTTACCTTAGGGTACTTCGATTATAATTCGTGCTTTGCCCTTCTGCTTTTTAAACTTTAACAACAAAATCTCTTTACAGACCTGAGCAACGACGACTGCGCTGACGCTCCGGGATATAGCCGTTATTGCCTTGATTTTCGAGTCCACTGCTCTAACGAAAGATTGGGTTTTATTACCAGACAAAATTTCAGAACATTCAGGGAACTATGAATGAAAACATGCGGAATGTGTTGATCCTGAAAAAGGTGAGGTTCCAACATAGGTGTTTAATTTGTAATCCGCATATATAATGACAACTTATCGCTTTTTGCTGGAGTGAAAATTTGGTGTAAACTCCCAAGGGACTCCCTTTGTAACCTGGAAATTTTATGTTAAAGTTGTACAATCATCAAATTTTTGCACTTTGATTTTTTTAGTTGCATCATAAAGAATTCAGTGTAAGATTTAATATGCCGTTTACCGTTTTCAAATACCTTTATTAGTTTCTGAGATAGTTAAGTTTATAAAAACATAAAATATGCAAATAAGGGGACTTATGACGTCATTCATTCAACCCCATTTAATATTGAGTACATGAGTGGAGCTAATTCACTCAATTTGCTGCAGAAACCATTGAAACTTGGAACGCAAATAGTTTTCAAGGCGGCACACCTACTGATGTAATAAAATTGCTTTTCCATGGGAACACATTCTTTTCCAGGCCTCCGGACCTGTTTCTAATACTTTAGTGAATTGATTTCAGCCCAGAAAAATGAAACCAGGTCAAGTAGTCTACCTATGACACTAGTATGCTTGCTAGATCAGGCAAATGAGGCAGCACTGAGAAATATGAAAATGGATCCTGAAAAAAATCCAGAAATGGTCTTGACATTGTGGAGGACTGGAACTCAATATGTAGCTGTTGTAACATAATTCATAGTCTCATATTGCAGAATACACATAGCAGAGCTTTGGTGCCAAGAATCAAACATTTCTGATACACATTGGTTTTGATATCTAGCTTATCTTCAGGGAACCCATAGACCTCTTTCATAAATGGCTGCAAATTTTAAATTCTTTTGTGTGCATTTAAATTAGCCTTTCTAACCTCGTTTGAAAGCAAAATCTTTTGATTTACCAACTCAAAAACGAGGTTAGAAAGGCTAATTTAAATGAATACAAAAGAATTGAAAACTTTATGAAAGAGGTCTATGATCAAAACATAAACTCGAAACCATGCAACGAAATTAAAAAGCTGATAAATTCAAATGGAATAAAATATTAATATATATATACAACATCTCCAAGACTCAGGTCCGTTCGGTACACCATTCTGGAGTTATTTATCGCAGCATTTGGTGACGAAATTACGCATAGTTACTTGCTCATCACTACCTTACTGCATCTATGCGCGCGCTTGTTTCGGAATATGTAATCTATAACATGTGATTACCCCCAGCCCTCCATCTCTCACCATCGCACTCCTGAAAACACTCTTCATTTCTCAATTCCCCCGTCAATTCTACGTACAGTGTCTCCTGGACAGACAGCAGACAGTAATTCATATAAATTACTCGCGTAATCTTAGGCTGGACCAAAAGGCTGTGTGTAGGAGCTCCTAGTTGTCTACCGGGTTATACCACTTGCGGTCCGAAAAATACTTTTAATCCTTTTGACCTTGGCCTTCTTTAGAAAACAAATCATACTGGACGGTAAAGACGGGGTGTCCAGTAACCTGCTGATTTCCCAGACCACTGTCCTTCACTATCACAACTTTCCTCATCACTGCTTGGTCACTTCTTCTTCCCAGGGTCGGATTCTTCTGCCGCTGTTGTTGTTGATGTTGTTACAGTGGTCGAGGGAAGGTTGATTTTTCCTTCTACCGTACATTTCTGCGCGAGATTTGATTGGCTGTCGCAAGTGGTTGGACAGAAGACACTATTTGTATATATCGGGACAAGTCATCCACTAATCAGTTTGATAGGCGTCCATTTTTGCCCATTTTTTGGCCCTTTATAGTCCATTGGTCCATCAGGCCAAAGCAGTCTTAACTCAGTGAAGTTCACTTCTTAAATGAAGTAGTATGACTGACATGTTTTATTTATTAAGCCTTTTAGGTTGTGAAATTATGAAAGTAAATTGGGTATATCATTTATTAAGCCTTTTAGGTTGTGAAATTATGAAAGTAAATTGGGTATATCATTTAATAAGATGGAGTATGCCAAATTGATAATGACGATGATGATGACAATAACAATGACAATGATAATAATAACTTCTAACGGTGTCTGTATTTTTCAACAGGAAGATGATGAAAAGACCGGTGATATTTCACATCCATTTATAGCATTAGCAATGTGCTATTTTGAATACCTAATAGGTGTATTCTTGTCATAAAAAAATAAAGAATAAAAGGCAAAATATAACCCTGTTGATCGAAAAAAATGTAGCACAGATTAAAGCAAGTTTAAAAGCCTGTATGTACCAGTGTAGGGACGGATTGCACTTAGACAAGTGTATATTTTTATATCGTGCCACATCTTCTCTACTCGTTAGACTGAAATATGAATTGTAATATGAACGAATATGATCGCAACGTCACATGTTTGTCTTTAATTATAATAAAAAGAAAAACAAGAAGTATTCACTTTATTTTGTGTGACGAGAGCGAGTGACACGAAAATTAAATATTAAATCCAGAAACAGATCCCAACGTATATCGAAATTCTTTTCCTAGAGATGGATTTTAATTAAGAGTTTCATGTATTTGTTGTTTGAGGGAATTTCGAAAGGGGATTTGCCAAGCTTTTCTCTTGAACAGCGGTCTCTGTTGTTCACGAATTGTGAAACTCGTTATCCAGAATGGATTAACACTGAAACACTGAAGAATGTTACGACAGGAATGCTTTCAGAAAATAAGCGGTTGTGGCTCACATTCAGTTCTCTAAAATACACAAAAATTTCTAGCATAAACCAAACTTTATTGACAAATGAACTGACGTGAAGTTTGTAGCTCATTGCATTATTTTATCACTCGTCTTCAGTACGGATTTCCATGAGTGGTGGAAAGTCCAAGCAGAGTCCACGATTCTTGCAAAATAAGTAATATCAACTAAACAACAGATACGAAAAGTTGAAACAGTTTAAAATATCCCGAATTGTGTCTAAAAATCGAAAGGAATACTGGGGACTGCATTAGTCCCGCCGAAAAACAGCCGAAAATAACCAGATGCTCTCACAGACTACTGTAATCCAGTTGTAATCCACATTAGGGAAAGAGACCACATCGCAGGACGCCGAACATCGCTGAATTCGATGGTGATATTAATTATAAATATTTAAAATCGTTTAACGTTCCTACTGATTTTATTTTATACGTGGTCAAATTCTTTCATTAAAAATTTTAGGCCCGTTATGGTTTGTACTATGGGAATATTTATTTACAGCGTACAAGGAAATGTCAACAAGACTTAAAATAGTAAATATGGTATTGACAATGCCTCAACTTGGACCACCTTTCCGACTCAGAAACCAACTTTGACATAGTTGCATTCTATATAGTAATTTAAATCAATTAACGTTAAATGTAAAATAGCATTTATATTTGCGAGCAACGAACACCCTGCAGTATATCACTGGATTAAATTTAATTCAAAGGAACAGGAAACAATCTAACTTGAGCTAACAACGAGAAATGTGTCCTTGAGGAATTATTTGAAGCATCGCGGTTCTTTGTTAAGAGAAGCAGAGACGTTCAATTTCTACTCCAAACTCTTCGCCACTGTCTCCGATATCATAAGCTGCTATGTCGAGTATGGGAAGGCGGTAAGGTTTGGGCGTGTCCACCTCCAACACCGTGTGGTGCCATTTGCCATCTTTAACCTGCAATCAAGAAAAGAAATGGGCTATATTTGGGCTTTAAAGATTGTTCCACTTAAGAAGATAATTACTTTAAGTCCAGTTCTCCTAGTTTCAAGTAGTGGGATACGTGAAAAAATACATACGGAAGACGTGCATTTTCGAAATACGCCAGTAGCCAAAGCCCCTAGAACCCAGTGCCCTAAGCTTTATTCGGCATCACGTGCGCGCAGGGTGTTGTACAAACCTCCAGCTTTAATTTAATAGCCGCTTACCGAGCAGCCATCTAAGATAAGCTTTGGTTTAAATTTGTTTGAAGACTCCGCGTGCATTTCAACGCCATTATTAGTCTTGATCCTAATGGACTTGGAAAACTCGTTGTTTTGATCTCCCCAGGCCACTGAGTCTTTGCAGTTGTACTTGATTCTCTGCCTGGCGCGGTCGCTCAGTAAGCGAAGAAATTCTAATTGACTTGGCTCTGCCACATATTCCACCTGAAAGAAAATCGGAAGTTAACATCAATTTTCGAAGAGTTAGAGATGGACGTCCTACAAACCATAGAGGACATTATTTAAAGGATCTACGTCACGATATTTTGAATAATTTTTTGTGACGACCAAAATTACTCTAAAAATGTAGGAAACCTAAAACTACTAGTTTACTAAGGGAGAAAAAAACCAAAGAGGTGATACTAAACCAAAAAGGATCAAGGAAGGTTAAGGATGGAGAAGATTGAGACAGATACGAATGACGGATTTTTCAAAATTCGACCAAATGCACAAATCGTGACGTAGTTCCTTTAAAAGGAGAATGCCACATTGAGCATTTTTATTTGTATGGATTTATGAAAACCGGATGATCTGCAAGCAAAACGTCGACGCTATAAAAATTTAAAGGAAGGACAGGATTTTCTCTCTTCTTCATTCTCTTATCCTTAGTTCAGAGCTAGCGTTTTTTCCTATTCCACTTTCTTGGCCCGATTTGAGGCGGGAACTCGTTAATTCAATGTCCGGATTTTCATGGAGTGAGATTCCCTTGAGTGTCGAAAGTAATTAGCAAATTTATTTGGTTTTACATTACTACGATCAGTGATTGTTTTAAAAGCTTCGCGCCACTTTATCATCCAGGAGTAAAACCAAATCCAATCGTGTGATTCACTCGCCCACGTTTTCCAGGGCTTTGTACTGGCCACATGTACAATAAAACCCGCGTTTTAGAACCTAGTTAGTCTAAACAGACTCTTACATGAATGTTGCTTACCAGGAAATTAAATTAGGATAAACAGGTTTTTACAGCGCGACGAGCCTTAGTATGGCCACCCAACAAACTTTTTGGACAAGTTATAATTAGCCAATTAGAGAGCGACTTTGTTTGAGCTGTCCCGCCTCCTTGCAATGTCACAAAACCTGTCGCGCTTTCATCAAGGAGGCGGGACAACTCAAACAAATTCGCGCTCTCTGATTGGCTAACTTGACAAAAAAAGTTTGTTGGGTGGCCACACTAAGGCGTGTAGCGATGAAGATAGGTTTTTCATTTAATTCTGAAAAAAGCGACTCATTTTCTGTAGCAGTAGTATATCATTTATGTAAATTATGCAAGCACTGCTTGCACTTTAAATCTGCACTGTATGCCATTTTTAGTTTTGACTCTATTTGATAAAATAAGAACCTGCTTTGAATTGTAGCCTAAAGAGGTTTTTATTTAAAGGGGCTCTAAATCTAAATCGTTAGTGCACTTTGAAAAAGTAGCCTAAATTTTTCAAAATCGTCAATTCCAATCCGTTTCAATCTTCTCCATCCTTGTTCCTTTTTGGTTTAGTATCACTCCATTGGTGTTTTTCTTAATGAACAAACTAAAAATATCGTGAAGTATCTCCTTTAAATGCTATGTCCTTATACACGGTTTTTTATTAGTTCCCTGCATTGTCTGTGTCCTTTGACCCAAAGTGTTAACTTTGGTTTTTATTTTACGACATTCAGCAGATAACTGCTCCAAATCCATTCATATATACATCAAATGAATTTTACGTACATTGTTAAGTAAACGTAGATCGTCTCTCAGCCATTTGTATCCATCAGCACCAGTGAACCATTTTTTATTTCCTGTTGTGTATGTCTAAATAGAAAAGGAGTGGTGACAGTAGCTACTCTGTTGATTTACTAGATTACGGTTGCAATCATTAACAACTTTCAGTGACAGTGTAAGCACGCTTTATGATCACTTCGTTAATACGGTCACCTCGTTATTACAGTCAGGCAAAATACATACATTTTCTTATACGAAAACCCCGTTCATGCGGTCATCCCGTTAACGGCCACTTTCTAAAATCTATAATCCTCTTTAATTTTACCCCGTTAACAAATACGCATTCGTTATTGTCAAAACCAAACAAATACAGTACTTGAGAAACAATTTTTAACGTTTAGTACACAAAGAGGTCGGGGCCTTTCTGAGTGAGGGGAATATGTACAACCAGGTCTCGCCTAGTTTTGATTTTAGAATCCAGTTATATTCATGGTTCAGCTACCTTGGTTAATAGTGTATTTCACGGTTAGCTTTTGTTAATGCCGTTGCCCCATGCAGCAAAAACAGCACCAAACACTGACGATTACCTCACTGTTGTTCGTGGGATATAGACATGTTGATTTAGTATGGAATTCGCAGCGAACTTTTATGGCATCGGTAGGTAGACCGTCGTTAGGATCGATCCAGTAAAACCCTTAAAAAGGAAGAAATGTTAGGTAACAACGTTACTGGTACTGACTCAGAACTATTTTGAGTATATAAACAACATTTATGGTCAGTCGCGTAAGCTGTGAAGTTATGGTGCACGCGTGGTTGGAAAGCGCGAAGAAAGCTTAAGGTTGATTGCTCTCCCAACTTCCACAGCGCACCATAAATCGATAAGCATCTACAAAATACTCGGAGGCTTGTGGGAATTCTCGATCTCGGGTTTGCATAACTGTCTCGAATTCTCTTAACCATCCTAGTGTTTAGATGAGGCTATGTAAACAAGGAAACAGTCCTCAGCTAAATTGTGGGCGTATACTGAATTTGATAGCACGGCTCTGCTAGCTATGTTCTAAATCTTTTCGTGAATACTGTTTTTAAAACACCATTAAAAATATGCCATATCATACCGCTTGGGAGGTCAGGATAAGACATGTACAAGTCTTTGCAGGTCCTCGCGGGGAATTTATCCGTACCGTTTGGCTTTTTCAACATTTCAATTTTTTCCTTCACTAGAGTGACAAAATTTGATAACTGAAATGAAAAAGCAGAGTTCAGAAATATGTTTTTGATAAAAACTAGATATTTTACACAGAAAAAAATGAAATAGTGAAATTTCACTTACCGGGTCAACGTCCTTATCTTCAACCTTCTACAATCAAAGAAAAAAATCACTATATTAAATTGTATACAGATACAAGCACTATATAATGAGGAGCTGAGACATCCATTGCAATCCCAGTTTGTGATATTATTGAGTTTTTTGACTTGTATACCTCTAAGATGATTTATCGAAGCTATTTATTGTTAAAGAAGGAATCGTACTCACTGGTTGGCGACCATGTCATTGGAAAGAGTATTTTTATAATTTTTATTTTATGCAAGCAATTTACACTGAAAATGTGTAGGTACCTTATGAAGCAGTTTAGAACCATCGCCACACAAATCAGCATGGGAATAAATGATAATTTCTACACTATAAAGACCTCACCACAGTCTCCGGACCGCTACCTTCCGGGGCAATATATAACATGCAGTTCAACAGCGGAGTGTAAGAGAACTCGTAAGCTTTTAATTCTACTGGTCCTCTAGTGTAACAGTATTGATTATTAATGGTGAAAGGACTGTAATCATACGAGTGATTAACAAAATCGGACGACTGGGTACCTGTTGACGATTGATCATCACTGTGATAATAAAAAAAGCGATGTTTGAAAATTAAAGTGCTAACAATGTCAAGGTGTTTCAGTCGTATTAAGGAATCAAAGAAAGAGCGCGCATTGTGTCGTTCAAAGGCTCACCGCTTGTTGACTTCTATATAAGTTTGTTCCTGCTTTCTCACGTGGTGCTTCAGTGAGTTGCCCCAGCCCAGCGTACCCTGAAGAAGTCTAAGAAAACCAATTCCATTACTGGTCAGTAGGTAGCGCCGTAAGTAATATCAAACCGTCAAGGAAAAAAGAATGTTAACAGATTAATCGGGCATTACCATTAGATCTCCGAGGGTAACCTAAAAAGAACAAAAACAAAGACGACATCAGGGAGGCAGGTTAAGACCACATTCTAGTTTCCATAAAAAGACCTCAACAGCATGAGGAAATAACCACGTAGACATTGCTGTTATTATAGTTTTCCTATATTAATTTGTTTATAATTCACTTTTATAAGTTTTTCATGCGATTCCATCATAACCAATGGAGGTCTAAGCGAAACTGACGTCCAACCGTCCTTTGGTATCTTTACTTTTGTAATTGCATTATGTAAGTAAGCGCTTCAACTTGGAACTTGGAAAGTCAAAATGTACTGGACTTTTGAATTTGACAAAGGAATACTCACCGGTGGACCTGGTGGTCCAGGGGATCCAGCCTCACCCTGTTAAAAAAAACAGAAGTCGCAAAATTTGAGCAGTTAACACTGCCACGTACTTGTTTGCGCTTGTAAAGTCCCACGCAAAATATAAGGCCGAGCCCTCAGTGGACTTTCATGCAGTTTATTTAGCTTGTACAAAGTCGATAAAAAAAGGGCTTATTAAAAGAAATTCAGAAAACGTGTGCTGCATTTGCTTATGAAGTAATTAAGTTTCATAGTATCATGATACACTTACCCGTAAACCTTCTTCTCCCTAAATTAAAAAGAAAACATAAATGTCAGGTTGTCTCCTTCTAAAGGCCTTTTAAAATACTTTTAAGTTTAAAATACTTTTATTAAAATACTTTTAAGAAATATGGGGCAGAAATGTTAATCCATGCAACATGGTAATACAACTAACGGCGATAATTTATGTTATCTTTTTTCTTTGTAAATGAATCGTGTGACGTTTGGATCGATGGACGGGTAAATCTAAATTGAAGTAATGAAATTATTTTTATTATTATTATCATAAGGGTAACTGTAAAATCCAAGCCTTCAGTGCTACAGTGAATTCAATTTGGCGACGGTGGTGTGGTTTAGCACGATGGAAATGGTGAGAATGGTGTCTTACAGGCGAAGCTATTGTTGATTTAAACAACATTAATGAACATAAATGAAGGCTCCAAGGCCAAATACCTGTCTTCCAAGATCACCCTACCAAAAGCAAAAACAAAAAACACGATGAGCTATCACTGTAGCTAGCTATTACGCTCGTTCAGAAGGAGATGGGAAACAAAAACGAATTCGTGTACCTAATGTTAAATGTTTAAAAATGTACAAGCTAAGGGAGCACCATTATAAATGTGAATGGTGGGGATGGGGAGGTGGGGGGAGGGAGGTGGGTGAATCCCAAAATAAAAATAAATATCCTGCAAAACACTGAAAAAAATATTGCACTCCTGGCAGACAGATAGTGTTTCATCACATTTCCAAACACCGAGAAAAGAGGTGAAATACGACGTGCAGTGGGGTGTTTTGGACGAACTTGGCAGTTTTTGGAAATGTGATGAGACAGTCTCTTGATATATCTTCTCAATCTAAAACTACGCGGAAATGAAACGAGAGAGAACCAGACAGAACCAGACAGGAGGTTATACAGCTCAAATCGACGATTTTGCTCAAACCTGGCGCAAATGTTGGGTAAGATGAGTTACAAATTGAGAAAAAACATTAGGTTGAAATATTTTATTCCCTCCGAGATATGGGACCCCCTGCAAAAATTAAATTATGCATATTCAATTAGCTATCTTTCATTGACAAGTACTGCAAGATAAAAAAAGACTTTTGAAAAAAAAAATTCACTGGATCATATTCTGTGATTATTAGACTCAAAGGGCAATAATTGATTCAATCCGCCCGATTTGATCTCTTCTGTCAGTCTTTAGTAAGGTACACTTTTAGTAAGGTATACTTGGACACGCTCCTAAGCCCTGGTATCCAAACCTCCTTCATCGTTATGATTTTCTTTGTTTTCACTTATGTAATTATCAGTGAATTTGAGAACGATCAAAACAATAGCAAAATACACTACACTTTTTGGCGCTGCTTTTTCAAAGAAAGTCCTGATAGAAATACATATGTGAACGTTTTTTTTTATAAAAATCAGGTTTTACGAAATCTTTTTTCGCCAGGAAAATGTATTGTAACAGACGCAAAAGTCGATGGAAGGTTGAATGGCCTATTAACAGGATGTGTCATCTCAGAAAGACCACCAATCCGGTTGGTTTACTTTTAATCGTAAGAATTTAAACTTATTTACTTTTGCTCCTAATTGACCAGACGGACCCATCGAACCCTGCAAAAAAAAACAAAAAACAAACAAAACATCACAACAAACGTTTAACATAAAGTAGTACCTGCAGTCTTTGTCCGCTTCCTCCAAGTTAAACAAGTAATAAGACCAAAACACTCGGAACACATTCTTGGCGAAGAATGTTTGTTATTGTTTTATTTATTCTTTAGTCTTAGTTTTGGTGATGTTCCTTCTCCATGCCTGTGGCTCTTGGTGCAATTGGTTTGAAGGGTTGGAAACACCCATCCGCAATAACAATTTTGTAGCGTCGCTTCGGGCGTTTAAATATGATATTTTTCACTAAATGAATATTACCACTGACATAGAGCGAGTTTCAACTGACTGTCGTAAAACCAAAACCAAAGTACTTACTTTGGCCAATCACAAAGGACGGAGAAAATCCAGTGATACAATCAAAACTCGAAGTAGTTACACGTAGCAGACACAAAGCGCCGGAAAACGTGCGCGCGCAAGTCACCACTGGCTTTAATTTTACTTGTTATTGGTTGAAAAGTGGCGCGATTTTTGTTGAACCAATCACTACGTGAACTAATGAAAAACCAAAGCAAACGCGGAATTCCTTTTCAAAAAGGGGTTCTTCTTGAAAGCCGTTTTTCCGCCATTTAAAGTGGGTTTTAAGCACATATCTCGTTTGCGTTTCAAGGAATGCCAAAACCCTTCATTCATCTCACTAGTGAATGTTTTGTAAATGTTTGGATGATTTTTGGGTATATTTGGGAGGAGGAAGTTTTTCTTAAAGGAGGAGGAAAATTGAGAGGAATATTAAATAGTGAAGATTTAATGGGGTTTGAAAATTAGAATTTTGAGTTTAAAATTAGAATGTGCACACCCAAACAGTCGCCCTACCAAGCTGGTTGCTCTTGGGTGGGGTTCAACTGTCTGTGGGTGTTTCGAAACCAATTCTCTTCCTTTTATACCCACTCTAAACCTCTCCAAATTTCATTCAAATTCAGGTAAAACCTCGCCTAAGTCAAACCATGTTCATCTTTTACAGCAACATTAGCGTTTTACCTCTTCCCCTTGTTCTCCAGATTGTCCAACAGGTCCCCGTTCACCATCAGATCCCTAAAGCAACAAAAACAATGCACATTCCAGGTACTCACTACACTGAGGTTTCTTACGAGTATTCAGCTTTATCATTCGATTCATAGTTTCCGTCCCACTCAATAGCTGTTATTTGAGTTGAGCCTGCGATAATAAATTATTTTGTAAAGACAGCATGCGAATGAATCGAAAGGGTCAAAACATCGGACAACACAATGCACAATGACCCGTTAGCCTCGTTTGTATGTCAAACCGCTGAGAACTCCAATAAGAGCCATTGCCCAGACTCTACGAATAATGGTCTGGTCATGCGTATTACTGTCCAACAGTGATTTCGTTGCGAATAATGATCTTCGGCTTTAGCAAATAATTGATATGATAATTGGTCTAATAATTGATCTAATAATTGATCATTAGCAAATAATTGATGCCACGTACGCCACTGACTAATCATGATATTGCAAAACCTCGTCCAATAACTGTTAAATACCCATCATGCGCATGCCACAGTTACCTGCGGACCGTCTTCTCCATCATCACCCCTAGGACCGAATTCCCCTTGCTGGCCCTGTTCAACAAAACAGCCATCTTTAGAAAGAAGAAAGAAAGAAAAGAGAGGAAGAGGAAGAGAGGCTGTGATGGGAGTAGTGCTCAGTCAGACTCAAATGAGATACATACAATTTATACGATTATGTGCCACAATCTTATGCATAAAGCTCATAACCAAAAAAAAATATTTTACAGTTATTCTTCGAGGACGCGCCAGATATGGGTTGATATATATAACCAAGGAGGCCGTAGGCCGAGTTCGTTATTTCATGCAAAAAACGGTAGACTGATCCCCACGGCGAAGAGAAAAAATTAAAACAGAAATGAAATTACATAAAAACAAGTACAATATATTTGCCCGATATTTCGGTTTGAAAAACAAACCTTCTACGGGGGCTTAAAAAAAATGAATGCCTTAATTCATTTTTTTTAAGCCCCCGTAAAAGGTTTTATTACGATTAAATGTTTCGCATCGAACGTCGTGCTTCTTAGTAGAGTTTGTTTATTCGCTTTAACTAGAAAGAGCTTTTATATTTAATTACTCTGAGTCGCTTTTGTAGTATTTCTTCTCGTGGCGAGCAAAATTGTAAACACAGCCCGTATTTTTTGCATCGTTTACCATCCGTAACGGAGGGAAACAATCAGAAAGCTTGAAAATCAATATCCCAAGGTTGAAAATTTACTAAAAATATATATATATATACTTTCTACGTAGCACGTAATGTGCGTACATGCGCTTATGCCAAACAAATGTGCTTCCGCCATTGACTATCCCATTTACAAACAGGGACAAAATGTTAGGTCACATCACCTTACGTCCGGTACCTCCGAGTGGTCCTGGGTCTCCCTGGTCTCCCCTGGCACCCTAAAAAACAACAAACAAACAAACAAACAAGCAACATCCTTCCTCTGTAAGTGCACATTCAGGGAACCCAGTCAGGTGCCCGAGTTTTTAGAAGTGGCATGTTTGAGGAAAATCAGCACCGATCAGCGAAGTAGCATACCCAATGCAATTGTCGGTGAATGTTTCACGACAACCATGGGAAGTTTAAAATAAGTTTGAATTTATTAACAATGACCTTTAGAAAAGGGTGCCTTCGGTCGATCAAGAAAGGTACTCGCTAAAGAAATGTATGGAGAAAGGTGGGTTGTGAATTAATAAGGCCAAAGAGGATCACACTACGAGTGGAATTTTAGCACTGAAAATCAAAATACAGAAGAATCCTGATTTCTTAAACTGATTCGAAAAATCAGGGCTATTAATTAATTAATTAATTATTATTTCAGAGGTAGAATTACTGTGTTGATTGAGGGTTGAGAGATTTCTTTTGGTTTGAGTTATCTGGAGGTTCTCGAGAAAGCGGGACTCCAATGTATGATAATTACATTCTCTTCCGCGGGATGCTACTATTATTATGATAATTACCTTCTGTCCCCTCTCTCCATTTGGTCCGTCTATTCCAGCTCCCCCGGTATCACCCTAAATATTGATTCAGGAAGTAAAATTTATGTGATTTATCTTTGCGTATTATCTCTTACAACTTTAACAACGTTGTAATTAGCGTAGCACATGGTTTATCATTTTATTATGTAATTCATAGTACACTCAACAAAATTACTTTATTCTGATTGGACGAGGGCAGTACAATTGATCCCAAATAGTATTCCGCAGAGTACCTATTACGTTTCTATAGCAACGCGGGCAAGCGAGGCAAATTTGAAGGGGAGAGGCAAATTGGCCGACAGTCGTTTTGTTTTCTCTAACGAGGACGAGCTTCAAAAACTTAAAGAAACAGCAACCAACGAAAAGCACACAAACTTGGATAAATGTGTGGCGCAGCTGGGCTGAAGAGTGCAAATTTAACCCTACCCTTGACGGATATTCGATGGAAGAACTCGACAAAATTCTTCAGAGATTTTATGCAGAGGTAAGAAACAAATGCGGTCTTTTTTCTTTTAATTTTGTTAAACGTACTATAAACAAAAAATCGCAATAACTTCTCGTACAATTCGTGATTAATAGGTACTCGTGATGTTTTGAAAGTTCTCAAATTGCACTCGCCTAAAGGCTCGTGCAATTTTAAGAAATTTTAAAACATTACTCGTACCTGTTGATCACGAATTGTACTCGAGGTCGTGCGATTTCCTTTACTGACCTATACTAATATATGCCAAGTAGTGAAATAAAAAAAATGTATTATATTTTTTCCATATATGATGCTTACAGTCTCCCCTGGAGATCCCGTGTTTCCTCTCGGTCCTTCCAGACCAATACTCCCCTGACAAAAAATAAAAAAAGAAAATATGAATGAATGAATGGAAGCAGAGTAGTTAAATATGTTATTTTATATTTAAAATAAACTAAAAAAAGTTTGTGACATTCCACTGACACTAAGTAAATCTTTACTTCTATAATGTACCCATAAAATTTTTGAGCGCGCTCATTCGACAAAATCAGTCACGTGGTATACGTCGTGATTCTCACTGTAGTGGTTTTTCTGTTTTCACTGCAATCAGCGCGTTGTGGAAATTAATCGGAGGGTTGTGAAATGAATGAGCCCCTTTTTGGTTTACTGGCACATTGGGGAATAATGCCCTTGGCTGAAAGGATTTCACAGTTACCCTCGAAGCTTCCCTTCTCGTCCAAATGTTTATTTTAAGGACAATCTTTCAGCCTCGGGAATTATCGATCAATCCTCCAATATACCAGCCGCCTGAAGGGTTTTATTTACTAAAAATTCGTACTGAATATTTGAAATGGAAACTGCGTCGTACTGTTTTGCACATCGTAATACCTATAAGTAAGTCAATTATTTGTCGGAAATCTGGTTTTATCGAATTTTATTGTTTGGCTCACTTTTGCTTTATATCAGACCCAGGCTATATAAGCAATATTACTTACATCATCACCGATTTGTCCATCATTACCCTGCTCGCCTTTCAAACCTTCAAGACCTTGTGTCCCCTCTGATCCTTGAGGACCTTGTTCCCCCATGTTGCCCTGGTCTCCCTGTGGTTATAAGACAAACAGAAGTCGACAAAATGCTAGACGAGGATCACAAACAATAAAAAGAGCATACCAAAATATTCCTGAAAGGGAAAAAGGTGACTCCAAGCGATCTTTACGTTGTTGCAAAAAAAAAAAAATACTCTAGAGTACGTTCAATTTATCAAAGTTACAGTGAACTGGTTGCAGGTGATGGTTAGCACGTTGCAGATCGAAGGCCGAGAGTCTGAGCTCAGTACTTGTGATTTGGCTGCTATCTATACGTTCCTAAAATGGGTGCTGTCCACTTGTTTGGGAACTTCACAAATATGTACTTTGCTTATCAAAATTAATATTGAGTGTCAGAAGTAATTAGCGAATTGCTTTGGTTCTGCATTATTAGTCATTGGCTTAAAAATCTGGCGCCAGTTTTTCAACCAATCAGAAGTAAAACCAAATTCAATCGCGACTCCCATGGGCACGTTTTCCTTCGCTTTGTGTCGGCTACGTGTAATTACTTTGAGTTTTGATTGGATCACTGGATTTTTAGCATTCATTATGATTGGCCAATGTAATTACTCTTGTTTTGGTTTTGAAACTCGCTCTAACTACCCTGCCCTTCGGACTCTGTACCTTGGGTCCTTGATACCCTGGTGTCCCTTGATCTCCTGCAGCACCCGCCTCGCCCTAATGAAATAATTAAATAAATGAGTCGGTCGGTTCGTCTGTCGGTCAGTCTGTCGGTCGCTCGGTCGGTCAGTCGGTCGATCGGTTTGTAAGACGGTCGGTCGGTCAGTTAGTAAGCTGGTCGGTCAGGCGGTGATTAGTTGTTCAGTTGGTCAGTCGGACGGTCGGTCAGTCAGTCATCCGGTCAATCGATTAATTGATCGATCGATCAATCTGGCAGTCACTCAGTCAGTTAGACAATCAGTCTGTCAGTTGGTCATTTATCTCATACCTACCGCGCTTCCACGTTGCCCCGTTGCCCCCATCAGACCCATCGCTCCAAGGTTCCCCTGAGAGAGGAAAACAACTAGATGCTTCAGTATGCTTCTGCTTCAAAACACAAGTTCAGAATATGAGATTTCAATACTGACTGAGTAAGCATGAGCATAATATTTAAGGGAAGTAATCTGAAGTCGACTTACTTGTTTTCCAGGTTCTCCGTTTTTTCCGTTATTACCCGAGTCTCCGGCCTCACCCTAAAATACATTTGCACTGATTTCATACAAATGTTATATTAGCCTAAACAGTAACAGCAACAAAATCAACAAAAGAAATAAAGTAGCAAACAAAAAAAACTTAAAGGAGTAGATTCTAATTTTCAATTAGAATCACAACATGCCTTCGCTCCATCATTGCCAACAGCTCCTCGTGATCCAGTGAGACCAGCACTTCCCTATTAATTAAACGGAAAGTCACACAAAATCGAATTCTTATAGGCCAACTGGCATGGTCGGACTCCGTTGAGTTGGGATTTTTATAAAGTTTATGTTCAATTTTCAATATTTATTTCCTTACTTACAGCGTCCACAATAAGCATAACAGAACTAAATTTACTGGCAGTTAAATTAGGTGATTTTATCCAGTTGAAACTTAAGTTAAGTTTCTCACCCGCATCCCAGGAAGTCCTGCCGGTCCAGGTGATCCAGTGATTCCACCGACACCCTAAATAAAAACAAAAACAAAAGTAAAATAGCAAGGAAGTTTTTGTATTTTGTTATTCTTTTCATCTACCCTAAATTTACCTAAATTTTTGCCTAGATCTAGATCTCGCCGAGATCGCTGAGGTTTCGCCGAGATCTGGCCGAGAATGCCGAGATCTCGGTAAGATCTCGCCGGAATGCCAAGATCTCACCGGAGATCTCGCCGAGGTCTCACCAATGCCGAGATCTCGCCACAGATCAACGAGATTCATGGCGAGATCTCGGCGAGCCATATGAAAATCTCGGCGATCAAAAGCTCGCCGAGATGTCGCCAAAATCTCGGCGAAAATTTTGTACGGGTTGCTTTTACCTCATGACTGACCGTTTAAAACTTGAAGACTAGCAATGAATTACCATGCAAAAACATCTATGCTTTCGTTTCTAAGTTTTAATCTTGGTAGTGAAGGTAGTGCCTTTCCATTCCGGAAATTTTGTTATTTTTATTTATTTTAATAATAGTACTTACTGTACTTCCACTGGATCCTAAATCACCGGGGAATCCGGGTTGTCCTGGCCGACCCTAACGTCGGAAACAAGATATGTTCTTAACAAAATTCATGAATGTCTAATTGCATGATAAATTAACAACAAAAGACCACATGATAAAAAGTATGGATCACACAAACGAAAAAATAAAAACGACAAATGTCAACTACAAACGATAAAATCAACATATATGCAGGGCTTAGTTTGCACGCTGGAGGAGGGGTTGGTGGGGGGGGGGAGGGGGTGAGGGGTGAGGGTATTAATGGAATGAACTGGAAAAAAAAAAGTCTGGCTTCAAGTCCTGGCAGATATATATATATATACTCTTTCTGTGGCGTTTGACTATAACTTAACTCTCTCACCATCTAGGTGTGCTGGTGCAAATAGTAAGTGGTAATTAGCTACAAAAAGCTGGGGTAGGTAGTAAGAATAAAGCGCAACATATTGTCAAGGGAGGAATTGACGTTTTCCTCATACTACGGTATTACAGCGTAAAGAGCAGTTAGTATGCAAGATAACAGACTGAAATCATTAGTTAAAAGGTATAAAGCGAGCGACAAACAAGCACAAAGACAAATATAAATACCACAGCTCCAGTGGATCCTATATTTCCAGGTTGTCCAAAATCACCGGCTTCACCCTGGTATCCATGACAACACAAACATAAACAAGTTAGTTAAACTGCTGATAGCTACTTAACCATTCAATGTGATTTTTAGATACTTATACTTATATTTTATTTTTTTACTGGGAAACCTTAAAACGCCGGATTAAGATTTTTCTTGGTGTAAGAAAGTGTAGAAGCATAAACTTGAGCTGGAGAGGCCCTTTTTAAGCCGGTGTGAAAGTACTATTTGGACGAAAGCTATTCCAGGCATGTGCGAATAATATAAAAAAAGTTTATTATACATCGTTAACTGTAGTCGTTACTAAGTGAAAGCTCGAAATACAAAAATATTATGAATTAAAATAACATAAGGTAAGTAAGCAATAATTGAGTTTTTGCAGCGCAGTAACTATGCAATACAGCGCTGTTGTTTACATTACCTTTCTACCTGGACGACCATTCGCACCAGTGGCTCCGTCACTTCCTGCTGGCCCCTTGGATTACAACAGAGTTAGAAAAAAATGTTTTTTTTACTGTAAGTTTTCCCTCTATTCGGTTGAAATTGTAAAAGAAACGAGAGAGATTAACTTTTTAGTCCACTAGCAAAGTCTTGCTAAAGACTAATGACAGTTTTTCCTAGTAACAAATTGGCGAGCCAATTAGCAATTTTTTATGTAAAAATTAAATTCTTATTGACACTTTTGAAGTAATTAGTTGAAAAGCTAAATAAAAAAAGTTTGTTCGTACTTTCTTCCGAATTTCTTGACATGAAGCTCAATTCAAACAGCTTTTTTGAAAATGTCTTGGAGAAGGGGATGATTCTTACTAGCAAATGTTCGCTATTGGATATTTTTCTTTTCACACGCAAATCTCAAAACCCCTCGCATTTTGCGAGTTTGCGAGCGTTAATTTCGAGCCCTGGCTCAGGTAGCCAATCAAAATATTTTATGAATATTAGTGTATTTTGTATTTACTTATCATCTAACAGTACCGAAGTAATATATTGAGAGAGAAATAACATTCCTCTCTGTATAAACATACCTGTCACATAAAGAAACAATTGAGATGAGGCTAAAGTTAAGGAATCGTTTTTGCTCAGGTAGCCAATCACAATATTTTATGAATATTAGCGTATTTGTATTTACTTATCATCTAACAGTACCGAAGTAATATATTGAGAGAGAAACAACATTCCTCTCTGTATAAACATACCTGTCACATAAAGAAACAATTGAGATGAGGCTAAAGTTAAGGAATCGTTTTTGCTAAATATAACATGAGTTTTTTTTTTCATTTCATACCGATGCTCCTGTAGCTCCCGATGTTCCCATTGGTCCTGGTTGGCCAATTGCGCCCTGAAAAAGGTAAAAGCACAATAAGCCAACAGTCCCAGGCCAAGCCAAATAACGTGATACCAGCTTGTAACAGCGCGAAAATTGTTTTATAACATGGCGCGCGCGCTGGCCCTATCTAATTCCTATTGAGCCATCATGAACACAATCTTGATATACGCACGGCCGTGTTCAATAAAATGACGTGTGCAATTGCATTTGAAGCAGCTGAAGAATTGTGTCTTCGCGAGGCCCGTTTCTTTACTTTTGATCAAGTTTTAGGTCAGGTAAGTCAATGTTGATCAAAATTTTCTTCATTCGAACAAATTAAAGCCGTCTCTGAAAACTCAAAACTCGCTTTTTAGTTTTGATTTCATCGATCAGTTCAATTCGCCGTCCGATTTCGTCGCAGTGTTTTGTTTAGTTTTCTTCGTAAAACCATTTTCATCGCGTTTATTGTCAATCCATTAATGAAATAATTCAACGAAATTCAAAGCTAACCTTTGAACGGTTCTTTGAAGCTAGAGTTGCTCTCGGCTATCGCCTCGAGCAACTCTTACGCTTCTTTCGTGCTCTCCAAACTTCCCGCGTGCACCATAACTCGATTTACGCACGCTAAGCATGAATCAATTCTTAAATACACGTAAATTATCATGTTAACCTGTTCTCCACTGTCTCCCTGATATCCCTTGAGTCCTGTGTTACCTATTGCACCCTGCAACAGAAGACAAGAGAATCCATTCCATAGTTTACAAGAGCGCGGGCTGAATATGAGAGGGTAGATATGAAATGTTAGATAGCTAACATACGCGAATTAAAAATACACACAGAATTGCGTTGAAAAATGTGAGTTTCAAGTTGTTCTCGCTGACGCAAAACATATACCTAGTATATTTGTGTTCCATGGTATATATGAGCTAATATACTATGACCTGTAAGCCAATGAAACATAGGAAAAAAAAACTGAGTTTTCTGGCTGTCAAACTGACGGAGCAATTAAATCCATAATTAACATTTTTAATCCCACGAGCTCGCAACTATATGATACCTCAGGTCCATTTGATCCAGATCCGCCACTCGGTCCAGGCTCACCATCTGCACCCTAAAAAGGATGAGAAAATACTCATTCTTAAATCTATCTATGATTCAAACCAGGGAAAAGAACTCCCATCAAACGAGGAAGAACATTTTTTAGAAAGAGAAGATCATTCGGTTCTTGGCTAAATACAACCGTGAGCTTTATGAAATCCAAATTTGTTTTTACATATTTGCTAAACATCATAAAAAAACAAACAATTATAGAAATTTCACTCGTGGATTTAATACGAATTAGAATATAGCCCTGTATGCTCGCCATGGAATCTTAGCGGACTTTATTTTTAATAGAACATGGGCAAAAACTATAGAAGCCCGGTACCCCGGATGTAGTTTATGTTGCGTTGCGAATTGAGAAAATGGCGGCGACAATCTTTTAAAGCTGTATTTTTATTTCCTTTATTATGGCTGCTGAAACAAATGTTAATGAAATAAGTTCAGGTGACTGGGGAGACGAAAATGTAGACGAGCTATTTAGCAGCGAATGCCAGAAATACAAGGAGGCCGCCCGCGCGCGCAAATTCGGTGATTTTTTTAGGATTTTTTAATGCTATATTCTAAACCAACTAGAAGATGAGTTTCCCAATGTCCTATAAGAAAACAAGGCCCTTTTGAGGTCTAGAAAAGCAGCTCGGGCATCCACTAGCAGCTTTTCTAGACCTCGAGCGGGAATTATTTTCTTATAGGACATGGATACCGATCTTCTAGTAGGTAAATAAAATAGAGAAATAAGAGTTGGAATTTATAGGCCAATTAGCTAGAGCTCAGGCTTTAGAAATTTGATTCTTCTGAGGATCGGGCCCCTGTGGCTTGCAGTGGTTTCGTTACAAAAATGGATTGTCATTTCACTCGCCTTTTCTCCACTAGGCCCAACAGCTCCTGGTTGACCTGTCGGACCAGGCGATCCCTAGAAAGGAAAACTGATATCGACATTTATGTTTTTCTATTAACATGCAAGCACGGGGAACTAAATTGAAACATTTTGATCACACGGTCGCTTGTAACCATTTGTCGGCAAGAGTAGAGAGATTATCGTTCTACATTTCGATAAGGATAAGTGTTTCTATAAGGACGAAATAACGATTTACATTCATAATTAGTAAAATGGCCACCAAATTATGATCATCCATGCAGGGTATGCTCCTAAAACATAAAGAGATGGATATCAAGCAAATTGTTTAAGGAAGAGAGTGACCTTACATAGTTTTCACCAATTTTTCCAAATCACAAGGACAGAACTTGAAAAAGTCAGCCTGACATTTTCAAGTTGAGACCTAAAGCTCCTGATGGTATCATAATGATATCACTCCATATTTAGCTTCAGTGCACTGGCATAGTAATTTTAACAAAACTTGACCACTGCTTGTAGGTTTCCATTGGAGTTAACACGTTTTTGGGCTGTTGAATTTTTGAAGTTATACTGGTGACAGTGTCCCCTTAATACGTAGTCAACAATTTCTTCCGGACGATGATGGTTCAATTTTCATTTTTCCGTCGCAATTGCGGGATTTGATTAAATGATAAACAGCGAGACGTCAGTACCATATCACTAGTAATAGACCTACCATACCGCCCAAGTAGCCTGCTTGTCCAGTTAGACCAGGATCGCCACGTGGTCCCTGCGAAAGACAATAGGAGAAAAGTTACATTAAGAATAAAATTTTAA
Source organism: Blastomussa wellsi (assembly GCA_947652115.1). Lineage (NCBI taxonomy): Eukaryota > Metazoa > Cnidaria > Anthozoa > Scleractinia > Plerogyridae > Blastomussa > Blastomussa wellsi. Next base: position 25,962,453 of record OX393566.1, on the reverse strand, counting down.
TCCAGATGGGATTTCTCTGAGGTTTCTTAATGGCCTTTTAAACGACGTTTGGAACAGGAAACCCAGTTATGGATGACACATCTTGAAAACATGAGCCTAAAATTTTCAACTAAATTCGACAGCTATTGCCAATCTTCTTCATTGGAAACCATCGTAATCTCGTTTCAGTTAATTCATTGTGGTTTTCAACCTGTGTAAACTTTTACGTCGAATTTTCTTTTGATTTTATGGCAACTTTAATCAGATTACTTCATTCGTGGTGACAAAGCCCTTTAAACCCTTTATTGATATTTTGTGAACAAGTAACAAATCTTACCAAGTCGCCACTGGCACCGGGTTGTCCGCCTATTCCTCTGTCTCCAGACTGTCCCTTTAATTTAATTAAATGATAATATGTAATAACGATTGGAGGGAAATCAAGGCTGCTGAAAAATAAGGCGCCCAAAGTGATCTGGGCACAAAGGTTCATAACCTTCTGATGGGAGAATTGAGAAGATATATGGAATAAAATGCAATGGGAATTAAGCTCATGTGTTTGCTTGGTTTTAGTGAATACCATCAGTTATTTTTAGGTTCAGCCGGGCGGGGGCTATTTGGACTGCGCATAACACTTACCGTCACGCCCATTTCTCCTGTCATTCCTTGTTCTCCTGGACTGCCATTAGCACCCTTAAGAAACAACATAGTCCAAAACAAGTTATAAAAAACAGTTACTTTCGCCATTAAGAATCGTAAACGAGAAACTAAAGCTTGAAAAAAGGAGGATTATTGCCCGCTAGACTAGTGAAGTAGTCTGTCGTGCGTGGCATGAAGCGAAAAAAAAAGTGCAAGTGGTAAAATGGCCATGAAGATTCGAAAGCGAGACGCTGCAACTCTCGCTTCACGCCAGACAGACTAGGAAAGGGGACTACTCGGAGTCTAAATGACCTTTTAATCTTGGACTAATTTCTTTTATGCCCATACGGTCATACATACCACACTGCCATCACCGCCATTCCTACCGCGGCGACCAGTTGGTCCTGCCTCACCCTGGACAAGAAAATCAGGAAACATGCATGCCTTAAAACCACACACTTCCATTGAAATATATGATGTTTTTTTGTTCATGAGCCGCTCATATCGTAACTGAAATGGACCAAAATAAGTTCTATATAATTTCTTACTTCTTCTCCTTTTCCTCCGGGTAGTCCAATTTGTCCTACTGGCCCTGTAGGTCCCTATGATATTAAAAGAAAGAAAGAAAGGATGAATAGAAAAAGCAGGAATCAGGAAAGGAATAGAATATAAAACACATGTAATGTAATGTTTAGTGCTTATTTCCAAGACTAGTTACGCCATATGATGCGTGCAAAGAGCAGCTTATTGAAACATTCCTTTGAAGTCAACACTAGCCTCCGCTATCTTAGGGCCTGATTACATGAGCCGGGCTGGCCCGGTCTCGGGCTTGTTTCAGTTTCCCGAGATCTCGGCAGGTCTATTAAACGCAACAAAAAAAAAACAACTTCGCGATTACATGACAACCAGGCCAGCCCGGTTAGCCGACAAAGCAACCGAACCCGGCGAACAGGGCCAGCCCGGCTCATGTAATCAGGCCCTTACTGTCTGCCCTTGATTTCCGCCATCTCCAGCCTCGCCAACTGGTCCTTGTGATCCCTGAAAGTTACACGAAATAGCAATAAATTTAAAAAAAAGTGGTAACTGATTGATCACGTAACAAGTAGATATACTCTACGTATTGGTATTATAGCCACTGATCCTAGCCTATTCTCATCAGCAATACACAGGGGAATGAGCATGTACACGAGGCAATTCATTGTTCTCACTAGTGTGATTCGTAAGTTGATGCGTTTTCACACATCGTCCACTCGAGCTCTATATTGATCGAAAATACTCATTCGAAAAAAAAAATGTTCCAAGTGGAGTTGATTTGTAAACGTATCGTTTTAGCGTGCACGGCGAAAAAGTAAAAAACTACTACTAAAACAGCAAACAATAATTTAGCTGAGTAGTTAAAAAAATATTGTGCCTTATTAAATGAGTTTTTTAAAAAAAAAAGAAAAGGAAAGGAAAAAACAGAATATAAATAAGTAGTAACAGTACCAGTTATTGACAGATCAAAATTGTAAGATAAGGTAAGTCTGCAGTCGGGCCTAGTGGCCCATCAGGCCGGAACTTATCCCGGTTTCTGTAGCATGAAGCGACAGAGAGTATTTCTACTCCCCCCTGGATGGGATGCTAGTCCATCGCAGGGTTACCTCCCAGCAGTAAATTCGCAGGTACCCATTTATACACCTGGGTGAAGAAAGGCACTGTGAGAGTAAAGTGTCTTGCCCAAGAACACAACGCAGTGCCCCGGCTAGAGGCTCGAACCCAGACCATCCGATCCGGAGTCCAGTCCACTAACGATTAGGCCACTGCGCCTCCCGAAATCAATAATTAGGAGCGACAGGAAATGCATACTAAGCTAGAATTGGACATAGGAACTTAGGAATTGTGTAGCCACGGTTTGCTTAAATGAAGGCAGAGATAAAGGTTTATATCTCCTCATCCAATTTGTTCAAGATAGAAGGACCAGAGAAATGTAGGTTGAACTTACCATAACGACCCATAATTAGTTCTAATATGAACGTTATAATAAGTTGATTTCGCGTATCGTCCTGTCAGTATGGACGATACGCGAAAACTCATAGTCGAAAAACGCTTCAACGAAAGCGTGGACAGCGCCTTAGTTTGCTACAACTCACTGGTGGGCCACGCTTTCCTTCGTCTCCTCGCTCACCAATTCGTCCAGCGTCTCCCTAAACAGGAAACAAACCAGGGCTGGTTATATCTTCATATGCATGTTCAGTGTCTTCTTGTTCATCAAATACAAATTTATAATTTCCAATTTCACCGACCTGATCTCCAGAAATTCCTTGTAATCCATGAACACCAGGCTTTCCCTGAAAAGAAATAGCAAAAAATAATAATAATAACTCCATCGAGACCACTTCCTAGAAATAAAAGCAATTAGTGATTCATGTCTCAAAAACACTTTCCACGGGTTTTGAAATCAATGCAAAGTTAGTTATAGCCTATCATCTTCAGCTTCGCACTCGAGACTGAAACTTTTGCTTTAAAACAGTGACACAAAACCAGTTCGCGTACGATATAGGAATTTATAAAAGGGCCCAACTAATAAAAATATGTCTAATCACTATCTTACCCTTTCGCCAGGTGAGCCATTTATTCCAGCATTACCCTTTGCACCCTAGAAACACGAATAGATATATAAATATATTTATACGTGGCTATGTTTGTGAAGTACTTTCAGCGCAGCAACATGTGGTAACTTTGGACACACATGCAGCCTCTGGGATATGATAATAATGACGACGACGACGACGATTGTGAAGACGATGAGATCTTGATGATGAAGATGATGATAATGATAAAATAATTATGATTATGAAGTTCTTGTGGCGCTATTAAAATTCCCAACGTGCTTGCAAAAGAAAAAAATATTCAACATCATGTACGTAATTAAGAAGAAAAACAAGGAAACTATGTTACAAATTCAGGCACACTCGAATAGAAAAAAGGTATTTCAATCAATAAATTGATCCTTCCATTAATTTTTTTCTAGCTCTCCCATAGTATCTCTCTCTTAAAGGCGTATTCCAAATAGGAAACAATTTAAGTAATCTGTAGGGTTGAAAAAAATATATAGATCTTGCCAAGCAATAAAATAAAACCAACCGCTGATCCTGATGCGCCTTCAGATCCAGTATTTCCTGCAGATCCCTTGATGCCCTATCAAAATGGAAAGCGAGGGGAGGGGAGGGTAAAATTATACAATCAACATGCAGAAATCAAATTGGTCGCTATTTAAAAACTGGCAATTACATTGCTAGGTCCACTACTGGATTATCAAGGCTTGGACCAGTCCGCAGAGCAAAAGATAAACTCTGTGTATGTTTCTAATAAGATGATCTTTAACGACGGTTTTTAAAAGCAGCATTTCTGGGGTCAGCATGTTGTAGGATTTTGTACTGCTTTCAAACATCAGCAACAACTTTGTACAAATTTGTAACGTTGTGTTGAAGCCCGGGCCAAACGAGAGTTGACGAGAGTTCAAATTCTCGCTCCCGTTTGACCTGAAACTCTCATGCACTCTCATCGACACTATCATGCGCAGTAATCGACTATCATTCACTCTCATGTACTCTCACGCGCTCTCATCGATTCTCATCCACTCTCATTCACTATCATTAACTCTCATGCACTCCCATTGACTCTCATGCACTCCCCCTGTCGTGCACTCTCATCGACTCTCATGCACTCTAATTGACTGTCCTGCACTTTCATCCACTGTCATGCACTCTCATCGAATGTCATGCGCTAGCATCGACTCTCATGCACTATCCGCGACTCTCATGTGCTCTCATTGACTCTCATGTACTCTAATCGACTCTCATTCACTCTCATCTACTCTCATGCACTCTCATCGACTGTCGTGCGCTATCATCGACTCTTGCACTGTCATCGACTCCAATGCACTCTTATGAGGGTCTCAATGGGGTAGTGGCTTTTACGGTTAACGGTTAATTTTTTGGCTCTTTTACGGCTAACGGTTAGTTTTGTTCCATTACGGTTAACAGGAGACGTTAAAAAATAAATACTCTTGTTTTAAGGAGTTAAATATTAATTTCCATTGTTGTAAAACAAACTGAAAGTCTTTTGACCATTTTGAGATAAAAAAGTATTTTTGTGTGTGTGTGTGCACTCGTAAAATACAAGAGCTGTCAAAACGTCTGTCAACTCGCGCAACGACGCGACAAATTATGCGACACTAGCTTCCGGTTTCGATCGGCTTTTCTCGCTACCAGAACACAGAAACACACAATTCATCAGTCTCAAAAAAAGTTCTCGAGGCCTTTACTTTTGTATTTAGATTCTTTACGGTTGACATTTTTTACGGCTAACGGTTAACATTCTTTCATTTTTACGCCTAACGGCTAAATTTTTTGGCCATTTTACGGCTAACGGTTAACCCCATTGAGACCCTCCCTTATGACTCTCATGCACTCTCATCGACTCTCATGCTCTCTCATCTACTCTCATGGACTTTCATCGACTCCCATGCCCTCAGATAGACTCTCATGCACTCTCATCGACTCTCATTGACTCCCATGCACTTTCATCGACTCTTATACACTCTCATCGATTCTTACGCACTCTCATCGACTCTCACGCACTCTCATCGACTCTCATGCCCTCTCATCGACTCTCATGCACTTGCATCGACACTCGTCGCCTGTCATGCACTTTTATCGACTCTCATCGACTCTAATGCACTCTAATCGACGCTCATGCAGTCATGCACTCTGATCAACTCTCATACACTTTCATCGACTCTTATGCACTATCATCGACTCTCATGCACTGTCATCGACTGTCAACCACTCTCATCGACTCTCGTGCACTTTCATCGACTCTCATGCATTCTAATCGACTCTCATCGACTCTCATGTACTGTCATCGACTGTCATGCACTCTCATTGACTCTCATGCACTCTCATCGACTCTCATGCACTTTCATCTACTCTCATGCACTATCCGCGACTTTCGTGTGCTCTCATCGACTCTCATGCGCTCTCGTGCACTCTCATCGACTGTCGTGCACTCTAATCGACTCTCATGCACTCTCATGTCGACTGTCCTGCACTTTCATCGACTCTCATGGACTCTCATGCACTTGTATCGACTCTCATGCCCTCTCATCGACTCTCATGCACTTGCATCGACTCTCATCGACTCTCATGCACTCTCATCGACTCTCATGTACTCTCGTTGACTCTCATTCGCTCTCATCGACTCTCATGTGCTCTAATCGACTCTCATGGACTTTCATTGACTCCCATGCACTTGCATCGACTCGCATCAACTCTTATGTACTGTCATCGACTGTTATGCACTTCCAACGACTCTCATGCACTCTCATCGACTCTAAGGCACTCTCACTGAGGCTCATACACTCTCATGGACTCTCATCCTTGTGCCATTGCCGCGAAAGCCGAATGTCATAAGAACTAACCGGATCACCCAGGTCTCCGTCTGATCCACTCGGACCCCTAGGGCCTGGAACACCCTAAAGGTAAGTAAGAAAATGTAAAATAAACATAATTTATTGGTCTGTGAAGGATATCATTAAATAAAGGTCAATTTCCAACAACGGCCTGGTAAATAATGGCCCGTAAGTAACAAACCTCAGTTCCCATCGTCCCTTGCGGGCCTAAATCACCAAGTTGTCCTTGCTCACCCTATGACACAAATACAAAGTGTTAGTTCAAATACGTAGCCATTTCAAGTTATTTGGCATATAGAATGTCATTAAAAATTTTACTTCACACCTTTTCTCCAGGAAATCCCATTTCTCCGCGGAATCCTTGAATACCCTCTTCGCCCTGGTTTTAAAGAAGGAAGTGTGGCGCCGGCGCCCGTCAGAGAAATAAGCACGTAACCATCTCGAAAAAGACTCGCACTCAAATATGAAACAAGACCCTTCAATTACCTGTTCCCCCTTTTCTCCTCGCGCACCAACAGATCCAGCAGACCCTCTCTCTCCCTGAATAAAAATATAATCTTATAAACTTGATCCAGTTACTGTTAAATACACATGTGGCATGTGTATCGTACTATATTTTAGATCAAATTTAAATAAAAGTTGATAAAGGAAGCTGTGTCGAGTAACTGCTAGTGTGATCTTACCAGAAGTGATTTTAAAGTTTAAGTGTGCTGCCTAGCTAACAAACATGTAACCTTCCTCCCAAAGGAGGAGGAAGATTGCGCGACGAGCAAAAGAACGTCTGCGAAGGAGGCTAATAAAAGTGCATCTGGTCTCTTGGCTTAACATAGACGAGAATAGATGCGTTAAAAATTACCCGCTGTCCAGAGGTCCCCGTATCACCAGGTTCTCCTGGCATTCCCTGTAAAAAATTAAAACATTGAGCTTCAGATGAGCGTTGTTCTCTTTGGTTGCGCGGGGTGTAAATGAATGTTCCCACGTCAAAAACAAATTTACAAACATTTCGGATTACCATAAGCTGCGAGATCTCGTGTACCTATAAGACAAAAGTAATGAAAGGTATACTTACAGCTGATCCAGGCGTTCCTGCCAGTCCTTGTGTGCCTGCCTGACCCCTCCTTCCCTGTGGAGTAATACATCTGCCGCATAAATCTCAATACCGAGCTCTCAGTCATGACCACTAGGAACTTTAAGTAAGCAACTACGATGAAGACGACGATGGCTATGTTGCTGGCATCAAGAACATTGCTAATTAAGCTTAAGGGTAAATTTGAGAACACAGGCTCTACATGTGCACTGAAACTCAAATGGACAAATCAAGGGTATATTATTGGCCCTATGCAGCTCAAGATGGTGAATTGTCTATTAGTATGTTTAGATTTTGAAGTAGTTTGTCCCGTTACCGAGGGAGCAAATAATCTGTAGCATGATTATCACAATCTGTCAAAAGAAACGTATTTTTAATGCAGCTTTTTCTCGGTTTTCTCGTCGTGGCTATATTTTTCCACAGTTCCTTTGCACATATTTGAGTACTTTCTAGATTCTCACGTTAAAAATATTATCTAAGTCTAAACCTGGGTTTGTTTAGCCATTTTTCATGTTGATCGTTGGGCTTGTTTCGGACAGCTAAGTCGTCTATGTAAGTCAGTAGCTTGTGCCGAGGACAACCGCATAAACTATGGCTGTTAAAAAAAGAGAGGATGTGTGATTAACGAATAAAAACAGAAAAGTATTCTACCCGTTCTCCTTGTTGCCCTTGAATGCCAGGGGGACCTTGCGTGCCCTAAAAATGCATTTAAAAATATTGCTTTTAATCAATAATTTTGTTGGACATTTACTTGTCTCCACTTGCATAGCTACATGCAACATTCTTTCTCTTACAACGTTTTTCTTACCTGCTTGCCTTCTTGACCTCGAACTCCTCTTGGACCTCGATTTCCAACAATTCCCTAAAAGAACGATACTTGTTTTGAAAGGAATTCATAGAACCTTTAACTTAAACTCAGCAAATACAGGTGAGAATTTCATAATTACCAGACTGACGTGAGCCAAAGTTACTAAACACATACACATGACCGGTCAATGTGTGGTTTCATAGCTTTTTATAGCATCGCACTGGTATCGTGGACGTCACGGGTTCGAATCCTGTTGAAGCCCTGAATTTTTCAGGCTTCTGTAATTCCAATTGCTTAAATTGTAAATTCACTGCGATGATCATCTCTCACTTTCATCTACATCCGCAGTTAATATATGAATTATTTCATATACTTTACGTCACTTTGCGTTGCGTACTGCGTTACCTGCATTCCAGGTTCACCATTTGGTCCGGTCAAGCCTTGAGATCCCGGTACTCCCTAATTGGAGATGTACAAAGCATTAGTTAATTCAAGCGGTATCCGCGTTTTGAAATCTGAAGAACACGCTTGGACATGCTGACCATCTGCAATTTTCCTATTCTCTAGATGTCACATGGAACGGCTGATGGTTAACAGATAAATCATTCCTTGTTACAATTTCATAAGTGGTTATTCAGTTCGAATTTGAACTGCGAAGCACATGTAAAATGGCTGTAACGATACCAAAAACAACAGTTCTCACTAACAAGTATACAAATTCGCTACATGTATTTTCGCATTTCCCATAATATACCCTGTTTGCCCCCCCAAATTTTGCATACGCATTGTCTCCAGTTTCTCTTGGGACAACTGTAATGCCCAGGAGAAAATGGGAAACAAAGGTTGCATTTTTTTTTGGGAGAGACAAACAAGGTGTATTATGGGAAATGCGAAAATGGCGAATAAGATAAGATAACTTTATTTATACACGGTACGGTAATGCATGTGACTACCAAAGATGTCCTTCTTACCCTTGATCCTGTGTAACCTGGAATACCAGGAGAACCTCTTCCTCCAGGACCACCCTTAAAAAGAAATAAATAAACAAAAAACAACAAAGTTAAACATTAGAAGCTAACTTGATTTTTAAATTAGAATTGAAAAGCCCCTTGGGGGAAATACTAATATAAATTATTGTATCGCATTGTAAGTAATGTTTCTAAAGAACCGAAGAAACCAATATGTTACGTTTCTAGAAACACATTTAATTTTCTTGCAAAATCGATACTAAGATTGATTTTCTTCTCCTTGTAATGTCTTGTCACTTCCCTTTTACTCCTATATCAGCTAATTTTCTAAAAGGCTCCAAACGTTGACGTTTAGGTTTACTGGATGAGGGAGATACAACATTTCATACTCATAAAGCGAGAAAAAGATTATCGCGTTTAAATTTCCCGCGCGCCGTCATTTTGGATATTATGACGACAGTGCGTTGTCCTATTTTTTCTTCACACAAAAGAACCTCTCATTAATAACAATTAGGTGAACTCACTGACGTCATAAAATCCAACCTGGCGGCGCACGGGAATTTTAAAAGCGATAATCTTTTCCGATTTTTTTTATTAATATGAAATTTTATATCCCCCTTGTCCGGTTCCATACGTTAACGGGCGTGTTTTTAACTGGCTCTACGTGCGTAAGAAAAGTTAAACCACATTAAACTTTTCTCCGCAGACGCGAGGCGCCCATACATTTCTTCTTTTTATTTTACGAACGTAAAGGCAATTAAATTCACGCCCGTTAAAGTACGAAAAAATACGTGACAGTGGAAATCCACCTTTATTTTCCGTACGTTAACGGGCGTGAATTAAACTGGCTTTACGTGCGTAAAATAAAAAGAAAAAAGTATGGACGCCTCGCGTCTGCACGCGATTAAAGTTGAAGGTAGATTTCCACTTAAATTTTCGTACGTTAACAGGCGAAAATCTAACTGGCTTTACGAGCGTAAAATGAAAAGAGAAGAAATGTATGGACGGCTCGCGTCTGCGGAAAAAGTTTAATGTGGTTGAACTTTTCGCGCAGATGTGAGACCTTTTTCTTCTTTTTTTAAATTTACGTCCGTTGACGTGTGGAAAATTACGCGACAGTGGAAATCCACCTTTTATTTTAGACACTATTTTAGACTACTTATATATCGTCAACTTGTTTCAAGAGCGATTCATTAACACAAACTTACCGTCTTTCCAGCGGGACCAGGGACACCTTGGCTGCCTGGACGGCCCATTTCGCCCTATTGATAAACAACATCAACAAACATCATATTTTTGCAATTACATGTACATAAATTATGGTTACTCGTGTACCACTACGGAAATGACGTAATTGGCGGGTGACGTAAGCAGAATACTTGTTATATTAGGAAGTCGCAGGTCATCTCAAGGAGAGGGGAGGGGTTGGTTGGTGCGTACCTCCCTGTATACATATACTCCCACTAGATCCGCACCTGCTTCTTATCCACGTACACTCATCGTGAATGATCCAGGTAATGGCTATTCATCAAAAATTTAACGTTAGAAAATATTATTGCAAAACTAAAGTGGACTTAAAACTCGGTGTACCTGACTTCCTTTTCCTCCGTTTAATCCTATACCTCCTGTTGCTCCAGCGGAACCCTATACGAAAGATAACAATAAAAATATACCATGGATCTTATGGATATAAAGAACAGAAAATTCTCCGGGTTATATAAAAACACAATAAGATCATTTGTTTGGCTTACAAGGCTTCCTGTACGTCCTGTCTGTCCGGAATCACCGGGTCGACCCTGGAAATGAATTGAAAAAACATCAAAAGGCGAAGCATAATATCCTCAAGTAGTTATTCCAGTTATCTTCAGCCAATTAATACCAGCCCCTGAATTGTAAATTTATTTAACGAATTTTTCCTGTTACACCCAGATGTATAAATGGTACCGGAGAATTCAATGCAAGGGTTAACTCTCTATCCAGGGGGTGTGTGTGTATGTGTGTGGGGGTGGGGGAGTAGAAATACTCCCAGTCTCTTCATGCTACGGAAATGTAGTGGGATAAGCTCTGGCGGTATGGGCCACTAGGAACGACGCAGACTTAAACTTGTTTTTGTAAACGAATAAAACAATAAAAAATAAACTGGGTAAGATGGAAACACACGCGTGAGACAAAGATAAGATCTAAGTCCTGACGGGAGTCGTTCCCATGAGCGATAGGATGGTCTAACCACTAACCGGAAGGGAGAAAACTCCTTGTGAGTTTTCTTTTAGATCACTACTATTTAATTATGAAATGGCTTTCAGAACATCTCTATCTTAAATTAGTCGTTATTTGAAATAAATATACAAGAGAGAGTGAAGCGTGATTCTGGGATACATCAGTGGTAAAGTACTAAAATCAAGGCGGTATTGTCACTATTCTCGAATATTCTCCTTGGAGGTGAGGGCGCACTACAGTTAGTGTCCATGAATTGATACCCATAAACACACAATCATTTCTATTTAAACCTGCTCTCCAAAGGTTCCTTGCTGTCCTTGTTCTCCTTGAGGCCCTGAGTCACCCTTGAGATGGAACAGAATCCATGTTTAAATGTTCAAAGCCTAAAAACCACACAATCTTCAACCCTCGTCAAAATTGTTGGGAGGATTATCAAATTTATTCCTTTCCACCCCCTCTCCCTCTCAATGTTGAACTCCCTTATACACTGGAAAGACAATACTTATTCAAAAAGGGTCAACATTAAATTGGGGGTGGGGACATCTAAAGATGTATTTAATTTTTATTAATCTTAGCATTCCAACTAATAATGTCTACGGTGTTGCCTTCATTAACTACAGAGTAAAAAAATAATAAATAATTATTAAACAGCGCAGCCAAATAATTAACATGACATATTGCTAGCTGCTCTCTCAACATTTTATAATTGAGAATTTTGGAATGTTGATTGATTTTCAAGTTTTTCGATACACAATCACTTGAGGAGACGCTAAACTTCTATTAAGCTCCTAATCCCATTCCAGCTCAGACAGCAAACACACTAAAAACTAAACGGAACGTACAGACAAGAATGAACAATACAATTATGTGGTAAAATGAAAATCCATTGTGAAACTCGGAATACTTTAGAGAATAATTAGCTCCTTTATTTTTAATTTTTCAGTCAAAAAAATGTCTTGACATAATGGGCATCTGGAACCCCTAATATAGATGAACTAAAAAGTACAATTGACAACCCAAAGTTTTAAGCCGATTTTGGCGTGATGGAAAAGTGCATAGTTCTGTGTTAAACAGGGAAGTTCGAGTAGTGTATGATCAAAATTGTCTTCTTTCCTTACAATTGCTCCTTTGGATCCTGTTGCACCGGGACTTCCTTGTTCCCCCTCTAGGCCGCTATTCCCTTGATTCCCTTGAGGCCCGGCATCTCCGGTGATACCTGCATAGCCATCTAAACCCAGAGATCCGGCTATACCTTGGGAACCTTTAGGTCCTACGGCGCCTGGTTCCCCTGGAGACCCCGACTGGCCGGGCATACCCTGTACATCAAGCAACATGTTGTTATTAACTTCTTATTACATATATACATGAATTCTTTTTTGCCAACAACTAAGCATGGACAGAACTGAATTTCATTTATACTAATCCAAATTTTGGACGCATTTGGATTGCAAATAACTAATTATATCTAAGTAACTTAGTTCTTGAGGGGAGGCCGAATTTCACATAAGCTTTCTAGTTTCTATTCGCCCGCCACTTAATCATTGTTAATATTATATGTCTAATTTTTTTCTATTTCCTTTTTCTTTTTACTTGTATTCACTTATTGTCTTCCATTTATTTTTGCATTTTATTGTGTGGCAAAATTACAATAAAACAAACAATACCTCGATCTATTAGAGGACATACGTACTAAAGACGTTTATATTTTGTTCCTTTATTACATAAAACAAACAGATCCTATGTTGCTGTGTGTCCGTTCAGTAATAGATCACGGAATGGGTTATGAACCTCAGTGACTTCTTGGCAATCACCCTGCGTGCCACATTTTGTTCTTAAACACATTTTGACATCATCAGTGATCTATTAACGAACAGACGCACGGCAAAATGGAATCCATTTGTCAAATAGATCCCAGTGGAATTACTACTTCTAGAACATGAACGCTAACATTGATTGACATTGATTAACATGAAAGTAAAAAACCCTCTTTTGAAACAATCTTGGTATTTTCGAGCTTGATTTGGACCGATTTCTCAAATTTATATAACACAGTATAGTATATGCGGCGGAACAATTTATTGATTCTTACTACATTACGTTTCTGCAACTCACTACGTTGTATTAATTTCTGTTGCGCTATAAGATCATTTGTAAATCTTACTTTTTAGCTTACACGCTCAATTAACCAAATGATATTCATCTATGCTAAAAACATTTGACGCATTTTATCTCACCCGCACGCCAACCGATCCTTGAGAGCCTTGTCGACCTGGCAAACCCTAAATTAAGGAGCAAACACATAGGATAACAAGCCAAATATTTAATCATGGTATTAAACCAAGCCATATATTTGCGTCATCGAAAATACATACATTCTGCGAGTACGACATTTGCGCATACTTGTAAGTAAAGGCTTTGTCGTATATATTGACCTTGTTCACATTACCTAAAATCTCAAGAGCACTCTTAATTAATTTCGACTTCAACTCAATATTTATCAAACTATGTTATTTTTAAGAGAATATTTCAGCTTATCTTGGTACAAGATCATATTCATCTTTGTACGTGAGTATCAGAATACGACTCACCTGGGGCCCGGGATGGCCAATAGCACCAGCGATTCCAGTTCTCCCTTGCTGGCCCTAGATCAACGGAAAACAGGGAACACAAAAACATTGTTTCTTTTACGATGTACATTTCTGGTGCCAAGTTTGTAAAACACCGCTCCAATTGTTTTAGAGATATTCTTGATTCAGTGCTTTATCGTTCCGTGGAACGATTTATGACGTCATCACTTTCATCATTTGCTTAATAAAAACGTAAATATCTCTAAAGCGAAAGAAGATGTTTCAAAAAGGAAAACATCATTCTCCTTTATTTTGAAAAGCCTTTCAAATAAGCAGCAATTATTTTTTACTTAATAGGCATTTTAAGATAGCAAAACTCGACTTCTCGAACTTCGTCAGGTAAATGTCTCATTTAACTTGTTTCAAAACGTACAGTAGCTTTGAGGCCTTTTTTGGTTTTCTGTTAGGCTGTCTAGGCGAGGGATCAATTTCCGAGTTAGCGACTTCGGAAGTTTTCGGTACTGTTCGGAGAATCTGAAGTATTAGTCTTACCATGGTTCCTTCCGCCCCTGGCTTTCCCGCTGCACCTTGCTCTCCCTGTCAAACGCACGACAAAAAAAAAAAAAAAATAGCTATGTGATAACGAACATCCTAAATATAACATAATTACTTTCATTAATATCATTAATATATCATCATTAGTATACCACATGTCGTTCGTACATATTAGATATCCGGCATTATTATTTATATTCAACAAATTGTCACATTGCCCATATATGGTCATGAAGCAAGTGTGACAGACATCCTGTGATATCCTGTGATATACGTAACTAACGATAATTCGTCTGACGTTTTGAAAAACGCCGCATAACAACAACTTTTCAGCTGAAAAATGCTGTTCGTTGACAATTTGTTGAATAATAAAACAATTATCCTGCGGAATATCGTTTAATTTTAGTCAACTGTTCATGCGGCCTCGTCGGCCAAGTATCAGGCGATATTCCGCGCGATTTCGCAGGACAATTGTTAATTATAAAAGCTGTATTCCAGCTGTATATTAGATTTGTAGCAGTCACTGATCAGGATTGCTTACTACGTCACCATCTTCCCCTCGATCCCCTTCGAGTCCAGTTCTTCCCTCGCGGCCAGTTGGACCTCTTAATCCGGGCATTCCTGGGGTGCCAGCATCGCCTACAGGCCCCTACATAAAGGAAAAAAATGCTAAGAAACTTACACTCAGACAGTATTTGACGAGTGTCGATTTTCCCATTTCGATTACTGTAAAACCGATTACTGTGTTAGTAAATAATAAATTGATTCTGTTTAACGAGGGTTGCACAAACCTAGGGCCTTCGGATTCCTGATCTGATTAGAATTTAGAAGTGTTGGTTTTTGTGGGAGGGGGAGGGAGAGAGGGGGGGGGGGGGGAGGAAAACCGGAGAATCTAGCTAGCTAGAGAAAAACCCTCGGAGCAACGACAAACTCAATCAACATTTGATGGATGCGAGAATCGGTGCGAAGTCGAGTCTCATTGTTAGGAGGCGAATGCTCCAGACACAGTGCCATCTCTGTTCTCCCAGAGATCTTAAGATATTTCCTGGCGACTAACTAACTAACGGAGATACGTGGAAAAGACTTACCTTATTTCCAGGGTATCCCGGTGGGCCTCGATTTCCCTTCGGGCCAGGGTCTCCCTGTCAAGTAAAAGAAGATGGTACGAAGAATGTTTTTTTTGAGAACTTGATAAAATACTGCTTATTTGTCAGTGTATTTCCTTAAAGGAGCTACGTCACGATATTTTGAGTTTTTGTTGCGATGAACCTAGTAGGAAACCAAAAACTAATAGTTTACTAAAGAAGAAAAACACCAAAGAGGTGATACTAAACCAAAAAGGAACAAGGATGGTTAAGGATGGAGAAGATTGAGACGGATTACAAATGACGATTTTGAAAAATTTAGGCTAAAGTTTCCAAAATGCACGTGACATAGCTTCTTTAATGCTTAATGGGGGCTTAACTGAAGTATGATACCGTCTCAGTGCCCAAA
The DNA here is from genome assembly GCA_947652115.1 of Blastomussa wellsi. Lineage (NCBI taxonomy): Eukaryota > Metazoa > Cnidaria > Anthozoa > Scleractinia > Plerogyridae > Blastomussa > Blastomussa wellsi. Next base: position 25,946,690 of record OX393566.1, on the reverse strand, counting down.
GATCTATTAAACCCGCAAAAACATTGTTGGTTGAATATTTATTTGAGCTAAAAATGGTAAAAAAATCTTATCACAAATAACTAACAACAAAGGAACGAGATGCTGTTCTTTTACTGTTACTGTAAAGCTGTAGACGACTCACGTCAACACCAGGGAATCCAAGTTCGCCCCTTGAACCCAGCGGGCCAACACTTCCCTAAAACAAACATAGGCGTAGGACATCACAAGACTTATTTGAAGAGCAGCAACATGAGCATGGCTTCTAAAAGTTAAAAGGCAATCAAATATTTCTTCTGTCTGTTGGTTAATACTCGGAAGTCGCTGATGCCACCGGTAATGTAAAATACAATCTTAGCAGTTTGTGGACCTCTCCTGGTAACGTTTTGGTGACAAGAGTTTTTTTGAAAGCGTCGCAAATTTTACCAAACCAATTTTATGCTGCGCTACCGATATTTTCGCCACCGAAACGTGGTGGTGGGGGGGGGGGGGGGTGCTCAGCCCCCCAAATTTTTGTTTGGGAGGGCTTCAGCCCCCCCCCCCCTCCACCTCCGCCGCCTATGAATACAGTTAGGCCCAGTTAAGAAGTCGTGCTTCTGCTGTGCCGAACTTAATTGCAAGTAGGTTTGACTGTGGAACTTAACAAAAAAGTTTGATTCAGACGCCGTGCTTCTGTCGAACTACTTAATTCTGGAGTTAAGTTCGGTACGGTAGATCGAAGCACGACGTCTGAACTAAGCCTTTTTAAAATTACTTGCCGTTAACATAATTGCATTTTAATTTTGGAACCCGTAACTCACCGGCGTCCCTTGATCTCCTTCCGTTCCAGGAATTCCAGGGATACCAAAAGAGCCCTAAAAATATACAATGGGCGCTTTCAATTCGACCAAAAATTTCGGAAATTCCGGGTGGGGGCCGCTTAAGCCGCTTAAGCCGCTTAAGCCGTCCTCGCTTAAAACGTCGTTTGTTTTGACTTCGGATTCATCTAACAACTCGAAAGCAAGTAACACAGGCAAAGGTTGCTCCATTTGTTACACTTCGATTTATTTTATATTTTGGCGGGGAACTTGGAACGCAATGGCCTGGAACCGGTTGGTCGCGACCAACCGGAAAATACTGTTTCATTCGCCACACGGAATACCCGGAATTTCAAACCGGAATGTTTGGTCGAATGGAAAGTGTCCAATGAGTGCTTCCTGATACGGACCTCCAGGATGCAGCCGCGTATAAATTTAGTCCCATATCTCGTTTTCTCTAAACAAGAAATAAGTTCTAGATATTCACCAAAATTACTGGATTAACACTGATATACTGCATCACTGATATGTATATGTAAAATAAACTGGTTCGTTATTTCATTATGTATATAAATATCTATACACACGACTAAAGTTACTTTGTTAACCTTTGCTGATCTTCTATCGCTCGTGTTTACAAAGAAAGTTTGCTGACTAAAAATTAAGGTGTAAATTGTTTAAAAAAAATCTGTCAAGTTTGGAATTTTGCTCTTGACAAAACTTTATAGAAAACTAGTTTTCAGCCGCCTCCTTTCGTTCTGAATTTTAATACCCTAAAACCAGTGTTATTGACTGCCCCATTGCCGATCCTCATGTCCAAGAAAATATATTTACATGCGCACACTGTCAAAGAAATTGTCGAAGATAATAAAATTTTATAAAAAAAATGGTTTCGCAAGGAAAACAGTTCGTGGCAATACTGGGCAATACATGGGTTTTAATTTGAAGACATATTTTGTCAATCTTACAATCCCTCCTTTGCGGCCACTACGTCCAGGCTCTCCAATCTAATAAAAAGAATGAAAATGTAGTGAGATTAAAGTACTCGTTTAAATATTTAAATAAGCATTAAATTAATGTACATTTTGCTACTTATAGAGAACGTGGGAACGCTAAGCTGGCCGCAAAGCACCGCCTGCCGCTTAGTTTCATCGGTGACATAATAAAAATACGCGCCAAATCAGTAAGCCTGGATACTAAGCTGATGCTGCAGTTTTCACGAGCCCTCGATCTCTCCAATGTTCCCATAACTCGAACCAAAGATTGTTTCCTTTCCCCAAGTCATATACCGCAATTTGAATACCGATTCAGTATTTAAAAAAAAAGCTCGAGAAATCGAGATACCCACAGCAACTTTATTTCGCCTGGCACGGCTTGTGTTGCAACTTCAATCATAAAGGTCAGTGAAGAAAGTGATTTATCAAGTGGAAATCACTGACAAAATTATTACAATCACAACGGAGCAAATCTGCAACCCTCCCAAAAGTGTTGTTGAGATTACCAGATGGATCACTTTTTTCCCCTTGCCAATTTTGAGTTCCCCAACATTTTGACAGACAATCCAATAATTTGCCTCGCAGATCAAAGCAAGGACGATGTGTGCGAAGGTTTCAACAGTTAAAGAGGGAGTCGGCGAACCTCCTAAAATGTCTCCATGTAATACTGACGTAGTCTAAGCATAAAGTATCGGCATTTTTACCCGGCCTTTCTGTAGACGATCCAACTACTTTTGTCTAGGCTACGTGACGATTCTTTCGCTAGTTTCTGGAACGATAAAGGCTATAAAACGTTCCAACCACTAACAGACAATGTCGCATCCGCTACACTTGGATACATACACAATTTTGACACAATTTAGTACGTGACTTACCGGTGCAGCTATCAGTTGAGATCTTTCCGAGATGATATTCGGCACCATGTATGGCCCTTTAAGCCCCATAAGATTCTACCAAAATAAAACGATCATGCTTTTTACAAGGTTCAGTACATTAAACTTCATTTAATCCCTTTTGCGAGGAAATGCTAATATAAGACGTATGTTAGTGAGAAATAAGGTGGTCCTTTGGATGGATAGTCTTGTGTGTGTGGACCGTTGCATGGGCAAGGGGGGGGGGGGGGGGGGCAGCAACTAAGGCTTAAAAAAAATATGCTGTCTGATAGGAAAGAAAAAAAACATATCAACATAGCAAGAAAGCAAGATCAGTCGGCACTAAGAAACGCTTATATTTTCCGGTTGCAAAAATAAATATAATTCACAGTGAACTCACACATCCTCCCCTCCTCAATCCCTTTGGTCTCCCCCGAAGATTGTGGAAAGAGGATGTGTTTCGCGCGGATGCACATCGAGAGTGCTTCAAAGTTCACTTTTCAGTTCATAAAAAAGGATGTAAAGCTACTTGGCCCATGAAATACGGCGGAAATGCTCCCGAAAACGTATACTTTTCCAGGATGACAATTACGCAACAAAGAGCTCGAATCTTCGGGACTTGCAAATTGATGAGCCTGAGGAACTGATGTATTTACGCCAGCTAGTACACAGAGACAACGTTATTCTTGTTAGAATAACTGTTAATAATAATAATAATAATAATAATAATAATAATAATAATAATAATAATAATAATAATAATAATAATAATAATAATAATAATGATAATAATAATTATCAAGACGACGTTTAGCTCACGCCATTATCAATTTAAAAAAGTAACGATAAAAATGTTTAAATACTAAATAGAACAATAGGTGATGTAATATTCCTTTCAAACAAAGACTTTTGCGCGAATGGAATCAGTCTGCGTGTTAAGACTGGGATTGCGTTGCTTCCTCAAATTTTTATCGCCAAATAATTATAACAAATAATTATAATTATAAAAGATAACTATAATTATAACAAATAATTATAACACTGTAATTATAACACTAAACACTGTAAGGGCCTAACTAATTAAGTAACGTATTGACAATAATGATTAGCTAAATAAAGAAGTCTTAAAGGGAGTTAAGTCAATGTCCCTGATCGCCGAACTGGCATGCGCAACAGCATTAGAAAGATTAAATTGCTTCAACTCAGAGCGCGGGAGAGTGTCAGAAAAAAATTTTAACTTATCACTCGATCAAAGTGGGTGTTTTCTGAGATGACCCGAGATCGCCATAATATACACGCGCATATAACATGCACAATTTCCATGTCAGTTTTCAATCAGACTGCTAGAAAACAATAAAAAATGGCTGCCCCTTTTGATGAATTCTAAAAAATAGCGAAGAACGCGAAGTCTAAAAATAAAATGCAAGTTGTTGGACCCCAGCGGGACTGTGAAGTTGTCGTTCAAAAGTGTTTTAGGAGCAGTTCGTTCGCAATTAGTCGTTCGCAATCCCGGCTTGACGCCACTCTTGCGCTTCGCTATTCGCTAGTTGGTCGGTCCAGGAGCCCATGAGAAGGAGCCTCCATCTCCCATACTGACCATCTGAGTCAACTCTGTCCCGTATCTTAAGCTTTTTATTTTTAGAAGCACCTCCCACTGTGGTTTTCGCGGGTGTTTTTGTAATAGCCAATCATGTGAGAGCTCGCTGTTCTAAAAATAGAAAGATACGGGACAGGGTTGACTCAAGGGCAAAGTACGAATGGAGGCTCCTTCTCATGGACTCCTGGTCGGTCTAACTGGAGTGCTTACAGCAGTTATTGGAGTGCTTCTATCAGCAGGCGGTCCAGGCGGTCCTGCTGGTCCCATCGATCCCGGAATTCCTTTCTTGCCTGGAGCTCCCTAAGAAAATAAAAATAACTAATCAAAGTCGCCAATGATAACACTGTATACCTCGTTAGTAATTCAAATCAGAACCGCGAGCATGGCCCGGGGCGGGGGGTACTCGAGTATGAAATGAAACGATGCTCGTTTGGAGGTGTAAATTTCGGATTTTAGTCTCACTTAGAGTGTCCTGGGCAAAACGCCATTATATTTAGCCGAGGTCTCGTTCAGGGTTGCACGCGAAGAAATATAAAAATATATGTTAAATATGCATATTGGTCTCCTTTGATGGTTTAATTCAAAATGTCCGACGGCCATCTTTGCCCCTTTCATATGCGAGTCCCCCGGGAAGCATGGTTTGCAAATGTGATCTTGATTAGCACAGATTTTTTTTATGATTTTATCTTTTAGTTTATTTCGTTGTTTCAGTTTCTATTAAGAAGATATATCAAACACTAAAGAAAGTGTTTCATCGCATTTCCGAACGCCTCGAAGTTCTTCAAAAATATACCGCTGTGTGTCCGTTCTCGGACGGTGTTGGGAATTGTGATGAAACAATTTCTCGCGTGTTTGATTTACCAGGCCCATTGGCACTAACACAAGTGTGGTGACATTGTCGTGAGTAGAGACCGAACACAGTGAATATTCTCCCATACAGACCTATATACTGAAAGAGTGGATAGCGTCGTTTGCCACAAGGCAACTGTACACTTTTATAGGTATCCGTATATAACATTTACTGTATAATTTCTACTAATTTGTGAAAATGTGTTGCCAAACAGCACAGAACATTACTTTATTTTAGGGGTGGAGTAGGGGGCATACAGTATATCAGTAAGCTATCTTGTTTGTATCAGCACAGCTCTGAGTATAGCCGAAGAGTTCAGCCACGGGACAGCTAAGTTCATTCGTCGCAAACTATAGCTAAACCAACTTACTGGATTTCCCCTGGGACCTGTTCGCCCGCGGGATCCTGAAAACCCAGGTGAACCCTATATCGAGCAAAGATAACAAAGATAACAAAAAGAACACATACAAAAGCAGGAGATTAAACTAAAATAAAAGACGTACCAACGTAAGATTGAGAACAAAACACGAAATCACATTTAAAAAACTCAGTGGCGAAAAAAAGGTTAATTTTTCGCTACAATGGAAGAAAATGTATTAGTTTTTATGACTTATAATGAGGTCTATGTACGCATCGCAGTTCTAAATGCTTTTCTCACCCGGAAGGAAGCCATTCTCTCCTGTAGTGCGAACGTGTATACCCTCGTATGCGCGGTCATTCAAAATTTGGCCATTGTTTTCTCCACCGCTAATAAATTTATGCCATCGTACCTGTGTAAGTTGTGTTACTACAAGTCTGTTAAATTACCAGGAGTGGCGATCTTTCTCGTTTCTACACGCTTCGCGTTTGATACCGAAATTAGTCTCGTATGATACTAATAGTAATAAAAAAACACTTGGCTAACTGGGATGCTGGTACCAAGACATCGTGCATTACTGGAAACATAGACCCCATTAAATTTGATCCCGTCAGTTCTAAACAATTATTGGATGAGGTTTTTGTGATATCCGAAATAATCAAGGTCGAGGTAAGCGGCTTCGGCTGATGACACTAACCGAGACCTTGATTATTCCGGATATCACATAAACCGAATCTAATAATTGTTTTATTATACATTGTTTTCAGGCTTCCCATGGAGTAAAACGATCCATCCTTGTTTCGCGCTTCCGCATAAAAAGATTGCAACACTTGCGTTAATTATTTTTTGTCTTGTGGCTTTTTGGCTTGTTAGCTAGCAGCAGATTAGTGAATAATCTGTAGGTTGCGCTGTTTCCCAGAATTAACTGTAGGCTCTTAGCCAATGAGAAGACAGCTGGTGACTACAATGTATAATAAAATGAATAATGCGTTGAATGTAAGTTTACATTGACGTCAAAATGAGCTGATTTTACCGACCACTGGGCCTTTTTCGCCATCTTCTCCAGGTGGCCCGATAACCTGCCGGTTAAAAGTAAAAATGTAAATGTTATTTACTGTGGTCATGCAGCTAGCTTCAGGCATGCCACTGAAACAAAAGAGGAGGCAACTGGCAGGAGGTAGACCGCGCGTGTTTAGATAGCTCAAAGGGACACAGTCAGCTGGTGCACATGCGCATTAGATACCATTTCATAGCTAATTTGCATATCACATTTTATCGCGATCCATACTGTTTTAACTAAATATGATCATATAATATCATAGGATGAGCGAAAGCACACTCAAAAACAGGTTTTCAGTAAACGATTGAAAATCGAGTGAAACACTGCGAAGATTGAAGCGATATTTCGAGATGTACAGGGACACAGTCAGCTTAGAGACCGCGCTAATCTGGACACTAGTTTTCTCAATCAATCTGAAATTTGAGTGTGCTTTTGCTCATCCTATGATATTATATGATCATATTTAGTTAAAACAGCATGGATCGCGATAAAATGTGATATGCAAATTAGCTATGAAATGGTATCTAATGCGCCTGTGCACCAGCAGACTGTGTCCCTTTAATGCAACAGGTGCGATAATTTAACGCTTCTGACTTGCTCCTTTTAGCTTGCTTTATACCTTTCTTTTAGTAGAAACTCAGTTGTGTTCTATTGGAAATCCGCGAATCTGATTGGTTCTCCCACTGTTTTCTATTCGCCGATAGAAAACAAGCGCGCGCGCGAAGCTCTTTTAGTGGTGGTTTTTCTTGCATTTTGGGCTCAAAAGTACACAATATTGCAGGTTTTGGACTGCAATCGTTTAGAGTTTCTACTAAAACAATTATAGTACTCGCCCTCGTTTTCTGCGAGCGATAGTCAACTCGGCTACGCCTCGTTTACTATTCGCTCGTAGAAAACTCGGGCTCGTAGTCTAATTGTTAAATAGAGTTCAATAGGTAAATACACAAATATTACTGACAATAAGCTTTCTATAATTTATTATTTCACTATGACTTCATTTCCCCCAAATTGCAAAAAACAACAACAAATAAATGATAAAAAACACCAACAACAACGTGTATCATTCCAGCTTGACAGGCCTTACAACACAGAAAACCGTTACGACATTTGTGAACAAATACACTCACTGTTAGTTCGGCTTTGTATATCTTTGTATATATATCTTTGTATATCTTCTTGATTGTGCTCTCAACTGCAGCATCAAGGTTCTCCAAGTTTGCCCTGATAGCATGATCTGGGCTAGTGGCCATACTCAAAAGTTCGATTGGGTCATGAGACCGGACGCCTACAGCAAAAATGGTGACGTTCTTGTCGTTCAGCTTCTGGGCGTTATCTCCAGGTTTGATACGTTCTTCAAACGGAAGGTTTCGATGTATCTGGGTTTGAGCCCCATCGGTTAATATCACCAGCGCCTAAAAAAAAAATCATAAATTCTGTTTATTTTTGTCAAGATTTTTGTGTTATGCAAATTAGGTACTGATGACGTCATAAGGTGTAGCTCATTTTAACGACTGAATTTTTAATTCAGGAGTATAGGAAGGGGCCAAGTTTTCCTGCTCAGTTGGTTGGTCGCTCATCTGTAAACTTTTGTTGGATTACCGCTGGACAGCTGTAAACGGCGTGGGCACGGCGGGTCGTAGAGATCGTATGGATTTAGGGGATTATCATATGCTGCGCCCGCAGAATAAGGACGTTGAGAATCTCAAATTGGATGAAGTGAAGTTCCACTTCGGTGTTACAGCGTAAGTGTCGTACAAATTCTTGAAAATTACGATCGATCGATCTTATAGAGAAACCAGTGTCACTCATGTGTTGCCTTTAATCCAGTGTGTGGCTTGAAAATCAGTTTTTCCTTACACAAATGCTTTCATATTTATCTGGTGTATTTGCCGGCCTCAAGAGTCCACGTGGGCCCGAAGAGGATAAATAATAAAATAAAATTAATAATAATAATAATAATATATATTGAAATGGCATCAACGGCAACTCGGAAAAAATCCGAGTCCCAGATGGGATATGAAACCACGACCCTCCGTGATCTAGTCGGATGCTCTAACCACTGAGCTACTGGAGACTATGGCGAGCAAGGGTCAAAATGTGGGTCTTGACTGGAGCTGCATCGCGCGGTTACTTAGTCAAATGATGAAGGGCACACATAGCCATATAGCTCTTAACTGCATCACGCAGTCACATTAAAGCATATCGAAGATGCGACCAACCAACCTCCAAGAGAGCAATTAAAGAAAAAAATCAACATTGAAATGGCATCAACGGAAACTCGGAAAAAATCCGAGTCCCAGATGGGAAACATATAAAATGTATGTACCATGTACCCTGGATGTACCAAGGAGTCGGATTTTTTTCGAGTTGCCGTTGATGCCATTTCAATGTTGATTTATTTCTTTCATTGCTCTCTTGGAGGTATAATATATAAGGCCATTAAAAGCTCGCGATCCTCTACCGGACTCATGTCCACATGTTCTTAGTCAGCGTGCCATTCTGTCCCAGTCTCCCACGGAATCTTTGATTGATCTGTTTCCTATTGTTTTGAAAGTATTTTGATATATTGTAAAAAGAACAGGGAAGGTATCAGGAATTACCATCGATTAACATATCAAAGCGCACGAGATTCTGATTAATTATAAAAGAAGGGATTTCATTGAGAACACAATCATTGTTTTTAACATTTTGCGTGATTTTTATTTGCGTGACGAAAAAAAAAACAAAATGGCGGATTACAGATACCAAACCTCGGCTTCTGATTGGCTACTACTTAAACCGCCGCCCCTTACTAACTGCACGGGTATGATAACATGATGAGTGCACTTGGACAAGTCAACCAATGTTATGCCAACAACATAAAGTCGATAAACTGGTTGTTGACATTGATACTGATGGCAGTACTGCCTATATCAGTTATGTTCAAGCTCCACCTCATGCTTAAGTAGCTCACAATTGGCTGACAAACAAGTCGTCACCAAAAGTTGAATTTCCTGGAAACATAACATGTATGTACCATGGATGTACCAAAATCTTCTGTATGGAAGGAACATATCACTACATATGAGACCTACAAGTACTGTTAGCCAAGCAAGGAGTGTTTCTTCAAGTCCAATATTAACTGCGAATACCTTCACATTAGTGCCATTCCTTCAAAGGCCAACAAATTCTGAAATTTCTTAACTTCAGATATTGACTTTTCATGTATAAGCTGCACTGACAGCACCCACAGAGACAATGCACATCCTTGCCCAAACCGTAAGAAAGCACAGCACTAACAATTTTGCTAAATGCATTGCTACAAAGCAACCAAGCTGATGTATTTCTGATAAAAGAGAACCCTTTTATGGTATTAGGCATGTTTAAAACCCCAGTGTGTGAATGGGGCCAAGGATATTCCCTATTTCCTTTTTAAATTACCTTTTAGTACCTCCCTAATATACAAAGGGATGCTCTCTGTTCAATAGAATCAAACCAGTTTGAAATTTCACGAACTGAATATTTAAGTTGTTTCCTTGCAGCACAATCCGTTTGACATTTGAACCCGATTTTTGAAACTACTAGAAAATCTTTCTTGGTGAACCGTACAGTCAAGCTATTTTTGTACACCTTGCATCGCATAATAAACATTGAAAAAGATCTATTAGATTTATTAAAAATATCATTTTGGTTATTATTTATTGGATACATATTAAAAAAACAACTGTTGTTCATATTTTCCTTGACTATCTGGATAAGTCAAAGGCACACAGAGCCCTTTGATTTCATTTTTAGGCACTTAAATACTTTAAAATACTGAAAATTACCGAGAGTTTTTGTAAGGAAGATACTGAAGTCTTTTGGTGTGTTTCTGATAGATACATTTTCGAGATGTTTGGTATTTAGGTATAGCATTTAAAAAACTGTATACGCAAACCAAAGCTGCTCATCGGAGATACACAAGAAGGATTTTTTTGATCATTTTAAATCATCGTTACCTTATCATATCCAGATCCTCTCATTCCCTTTGTTGAAGCAAATAGGTATTCACTAGACATATCAATAGCCTTGTTCAAATACGGCTGCCCCTCTCGAACCTTGTAGCTGTTTATTGCACTCTCAACATTTGCCCTAGTCTGGGGGTCCGTGAAACTAAGAAGCAGAGTTGGACTGTTGTCAAACTGGATTACTCCAACATGAGTCCCATTCACTCCAGGATTAATGTCAAAGCTGTTCACAAGTGCTTTAGCAAAATCCTGTATAGCCCTTTCGTTGCCTCCAAAATCAAGACTCCTCGAACTATCCAGTATTAATCCAAGATCGATCGGTGGGTATGCTGAACGTTCTAAAAAAAGTAAATGGAGAAATTAGATCAAGGAATGATTTTGCGTTTCTCTACTTCCGTATTGAAACGGTTTGAATTTGCATAAATTTATTCCGTCATTATTTGGTCTTCGACTCGGGCTCGATCGGGTTTTGTATATTTGAACTTTTCTTGATTTATCAAACGCGCTGGAACTTTAAAGCAACATTTTGGTAAATAGTTCACTTGAAGGGTTTCTTTTAAAGGAATAAAATTCAAATTCAAATTTTAGGTCCTGTCTCGAGATTCTCGACATTTGTTGCTCTCATGCGTTTTTAATGGATTATAGTTTGCTTAGAATTCCACTGAGGCGGTTATAGGCTTCTCTTAACATCCTACGGGGTTTCATTACGTCGATAAACCTCCTGAAAGTGTGGTATGTATTGCTTAATTATTATAATATTCTTCCGCTTATTATATCGCCAAGGAATCAGCAATATTATATATATTGTATACGCAAATCAGTCATTCCAAAGTGGCGATACTTTATATTTGTCTGATAAGCAAAGAACTTTTCCAAACGTGAGTGAATCCAGACCTAAGATGACCGATATCCGATAGGAAGGGGAAGATGACTGGGAACGTTGGCGGGTCAGTTACAATTGTCACGCTGTTAAAATGATCCTTTTACGGTATTTTAAAGTCTGCTCTCAAGATTACATGTAATGGGGCATTTTATTACACAGTGGGTATGCATTATCCATTCTAGAAATAAAACAAAATGGAAAGAGATTCAATTACGTCGCGATTACAATGAAAAGAATGAGATGGTATGTAATTACGACATTTTAACCAGGTTCTCGGCAATAAAGTGTTAAAAACATCATATTTAATAGTTATAAAAATGCCATATCTTTCATCTTTCGTCATGAATCTCAACATGAATTTCTGCATGAATCCGCTCTACCGGAATCCCGCAATTCCGGTCCCTCTCGCATTAAAGGGGAATTGACACGCCATTCTAGCAACATTTTATAAAGCTAAAACTTATCTTCGTTCAAAGGAAAACCAAAAATAATGGTTTTGCTTTGTTACCTAAGGTTATATTACTGCATTGAAACCATTTACCGACATCTGTTGTTACCGAATGGCGAGGATGGAAGTGGATTGAAAACTGAAAAACAAATTGCCAATTTTTTCACATTCTCAAGCCATTTCCTTACAAAATAGCCAAAATAGGAAACCAACTATTATGGTCAGTTGCTCTTCCTGCCAAATTTGCATTTGATATCTTCTTCGCAATTGACCTGAACGCTCCAAAATCACCGTGACAATGCCCCTTTAAACAAAATTGTTAGACTTTTTGTTGCCTCAAAAGGTGGTTCAAACGGATACCTCGTTTTAACTATACAAAAATGAAACAAAACTCGATCCTGGACATGAAATCAAATAATAACGGCAAGATAAAACTTAAATGGCACGAAATAGTCGTTGTCACATTTACCCGAATTATTGCATGCATTGGGTAAGAACAAAGCACTCCTGTCCTGGTCTGAATAGTTTCCAATACTTTATTTAATGAGGAGTGTGTTAAAATACAATTAATTATTGAAGTTTGAAGCAAAGATGTACTTCGTTTGATTTTAATAGAGACTGATGCATATCTACAAAACAAGCTGAAAAGGTACATAACTTCTGGGCGAGATCATAGCCAGATTTTATGAAAATTGCGTGAATTCAAAATCCATTAGTAACATTTCAGCAACTTCATTCTAGTCTCTGCGAAAATTGAATTGGTGAGTTGCAATTCAGTGTTTGCACGATTATCTTCCATTAAACAAAATCCGTTAGCATAGCTAAACAACGCCTCGGGCGAATTAACGATAAAATCACGACGTGTTTCAATCTATCAGGCAAGTATGACTGTCTGGTTTTTACAAATTGTGATCTAGAAATCGAATATATAATGTAACAGCGTGGCAATAACTTACGTGCTTCGCTAATCCTAACAGACCACGCGAAGACGGCCATGAGACATACAAACGTTATACCACCCATTGCCAGAAGCCGCCGGAACGCTAGAGCTGGGAGAGAAAGTTATCCTACTCTCATACGTGCTCTACTCCCGGGGTCTACTTCACAGTTCGCTCGAGTCGCCAGACTGGAATTCAGTGATATAAAACAGTCCATCAATGCCTTGCCATTCTTGCGGCGAGAAGGTTAAAATTTGACCCCGACGTAAAACAATATCACATAGATAGGAGTACTAATATTTTCGATTCAGGTATGAATGTCGCTTTATAGATCATGGAGGGAGAGTTGGGGCATTGTTCATTTCCTTAAAAAGAAAACGCCGCCAGCAAAACGGTTTTAAAAGATAAAAACGTTTTATAAAGATGATTCCGTAACAGCTGCTAAATTAGAATATGCTTCACCGTCCTTGAAACGACTTTCCATTATACTTGCAGGGCTGCAAATATTTTTTTCCTGTGAAAGGGCGCGAGTCCTTGCCGATCAAGTTACCCTTTTGATCGAACAAAACGGTAGTCATGTCGGACATCATCTTACGGAGGTCCTAAATAAAGCGTTGAAACGCAAAAAAAAAAATAATTGTCCGGACATTCTTTCTATTTCCGAGTTCGCTTGTGCCTCTATGTCAAGGCGAGTCTAATGAAAATGAGTTTTCATTCGTATGGAAAGCAAAACTAATCACCATCACAAAACTTTCGCACTTTAGACTCGCTTTGAAATAGAGGCTCAAGGGAACTCGGAAATGGCCTATTGCGGGCTCCACATGCGCATTATCGTGACAATGGCCCTTTAATGACCATCAGTTTCCAGCTGTTTGATCAGCCTTGCATAATAAAGTTTGTTTTTTAAATGGAACGTTGGCATAGCTGCTTATCTCGGATATTATTTTGGTCGACAAAGCAGCTTTGTACGCGTGCCTGTTTGGAACATTTTGTCATTGATCTCAATATCAACAACAATAACAACAACAACATCAACAACTAGCTTTATTTGCACGACCATAAATACATACAGTGTTGCAAAAGCTTTATTTCAAATAAAAATTGACTGGTTCTACGATTACAAGAGGCTGTGAAGTCTTACAGTAAATACCTACTTGTGGAGGGGGACAGGGGGCCAGAGCCCGAGAGAATAGGGGGTGGAAGAAGAACGGGAGGGGGGAGGAGAGGAGTCGGGAAGCGGGAACCCCCCTTACTTATCTTTCTTATAAGTAAGCCTACGACCGGTGGAAACATCTATTTTTATTTCGTTTAATTTGACTTGAGGAAACAATGAACAAAGGAAACTTATGACACGTTTTTTTTTTTTCAAGTTGTGATTGTGCATAACAGGTCAAAATAAGAATTAGAATACAGTGAACCTTTAAAAAGAATATTTTTTATGATGTCAAGGGCGGAGTCTAGACTTAACACAAAGGTACATATGAAAGTGGTAAAGATGAAAGCGTATCTATGCCCCGTCAACAATTCTACATTGTACATGTTTGTTTAATCATATCATGATATTATAAAGAAAATGCAATTCCTGTGCAAATTCTTTTTAATAAACGAGAGTTATTGATCTAATAAGATTAATATCGCACCCAAACTAAAAAAGTTAGAAATACATAACTCAATACAACCGATCAAATTTATGGACAAATTCACAGAAAAATTAAATGTTAATTTTGAGCTATAGAAACACAATCACAGCTGATATGTAGCTACAAAATTCTTTTATTTAAACTATTGTGGAGTCGAAGCCTTCCAACTTTCAATCTATTTCATTCTGTTGTTGCGTGCCACTTGATACTCCTTTTCTCGTTCGAGCTATATAACTTACAAAAACATTACTACAGTCTTAAGTTTGAATTTTCTGCACTCCAAAGGTACAGTTTGAAAGGTTAATCACGAGAAGCACACGCGTCCAAATTCAAGCCCAAATTCTTCTCCATTGTCTCCAATATCATATACAGCAACATCAAGTACTGGGAGACGATGAGGTTTGTATGTGTCAACTTCCAAGGTGGTGCGATGCCAATAGCCATCTTTTACCTGGTAATTAAAAGGGTGCGTGATATTATATTTTTGAATCATTTTTGTGACGACCAAAATAACTGTAAAAATGTAGGAAACCTATAACTACTAGTTTACTATAAGGGAGAAAATCAACAGAGAGGTGATGCCAAACCAGAAAGGAACAAGGATGGTTAAGAATGGAGAAGATTGAGACAGATTACAAATGACGGATTGGAAAAACTTAGGCTAAATTTTTCAAAATGCACAAACATGGACGTAGCGCCTTTGACTAACAGGATTTGTTGAAATGGGTATCAGATTTTTATTAATGGTATCAGAGGCGGATCCAGGATTTTCCAGTACTTTATTTTAGCCCCGGATGTTTTTAACCTTTCCCATTGTCACTTTCTTTTATATATTTTCTTTGTTAAAGAACTTATTTATATACTTCATAGTGGACCTAGAGAGGGATTTAGCCACCAAAGAGATTTTACGTTTGTTTTTTTTTATATTATTACTTGTTTTTTTTATAATTACTCTCGATCAACATGGGTCAGTCAACCCATACGTTCTCTGGTTTGAAGATTTAGGAATCTGTGCCCATTAAAATCAAATGTCTGCCTCACAAATACCTTCAAAAATGAGTTTAAAAAAAATAAGTGTCATCTTCTACGTAATCAACCCTAATCCAGCAGCTATTAAGCTTGATTTCACTGTCTGATCTCGCAATCGCTATATTAAACGGTTAATTTAAATTTATCTTAACCCTGGCGATAGCCAACTTGAAAGCCTTTGCTGCGTTGGCCAACGCTCACACATGTAATTATTTTATTCATATCCCTGCATCTTCTCATTAATAACTATTTTTCCTTTCTAATGTAAAACAAGTTTGTTTAATTTCTGTTTATAGTGTAAACCAAATCCAGAGTGATCACTCCGGCCAGTCACTAAGGATACGGACGATCTCTTGAACCAATCATAACGCAAAGCAAATACATGTAGCTTGGTGCAAAGCGCGGGAAATCGTCAGTGCGGGCAAGTCACGGTTGGCTTTGGTTTTACTTCTGATTGGTTGAAAAAGCGGCGCGAGATTTTTAAACCAATCACAAAGCGTAGTAATGTCAAACCAATCAAATACGTATTACCAGCACACACAAGTGAAAACCTCTTAGTTTCTATTGTGTAACCATCCATACATAAAAAGATTCACCCTTAATATCTTACCTTACAGTCATCCCCAACTACCTTCGGTTTAAATTTGTTGGAGGATTTAGCATGTAGTTCAAGTCCATTGATTGTTAGCATTTTGATGGACTTTGTGGCGTCATCAGAGCTCCCATCAGGCCAAGCTACCGAGTTTTTACAATGGTACGTAATTTGCTGACGAGCACGGTCGCTTAAAAGATGGAGAAATTCCAGTTGGCTGGGATCCGACACATACTCAAGCTAGGTATAGTACAAAAACAGAAGAAAAGACAACAAATTAATTCCCAAATGTACATTCTTATATTTTATTTTTTACATTCTTTATTTTCTTGACACACTTGTAAACTAACTGGTGCGTCCTGTACACTCTGCTTATCAAATGTATGGGAAACATCGTTGCCATAGCTAAGTATGCGACCAAGTAAAATAAACCATGTCTATATAACAATAACAATAACAATAACAATAACAATAACAATAACAATAATAATAATAATAATAATAATAATAACAATTTTTATATAGCGCCTATTCGAAACAAAGAAAAAATAAAACATTCCAAAGCCATCAAATAAATAATAAAAATAGTAAAAGAATTAAAGCTGCGATAAATAATGGCCATACTAGCAATAATAAGCTTTCTTAATAAAATAGTAAAATAATTAATTAAGATAAAAAAGGCCATACTAACTATAAAAAGCTTTCTTAAAACGGTAGGTCTTAAGGAGAGATTTAAAGGTACTTAAATTATTACAAGAACGGATGTCGTTAGGTAGAGTGTTCCATAGGTCAGGAGCAGCAACAGCGAAGGCTCTAGACCCATAGGACTTCATATTAAAGATAACAGGATTCAGGCGTAGTGAGCTGGATGACCGGAGAGTTCTGGGTGGTGAATGGCAAGTTATCAAATCTTGAATGTAGGTGGATACTTGTTGGTGTAGAGCCTTGAATGAGAGCAGCTTTGACAGCTTTGAATGGCAAGTTATCAAATCTTGAATGTAGGTGGATACTTGTTGGTGTAAAGCCTTGAATGAGAGCAGCTTTGACAGCTTAGAATGGCAAGTTATCAAATCTTGAATGTAGGTGGATACTTGTTGGTGTAAAGCCTTGAATGAGAGCAGCTTTGACAGCTTTGAATGGCAAGTTATCAAATCTTGAATGTAGGTGGATACTTGTTGGTGTAGAGCCTTGAATGAGAGCAGCTTTGAATGGCAAGTTATCAAATCTTGAATGTAGGTGGATACTTGTTGGTGTAGAGCCTTGAATGAGAGCAGCTTTGACAGCTTTGAATGGCAAGTTATCAAATCTTGAATGTAGGTGGGTACTTGTTGGTGTAGAGCCTTGAATTAGAGCAGCTTTGACAGGGCGGAAAACGCTGAAGCAACTTTTTTCATAATTTTTTTACGCTGAAATTGCCATTTTACATCAAAATTGAAAGGGTTACATTTGTCAAAACGTAGTACAAAAATTTGTTCATCTTTACTTAACTTACTCAGGGATATTTGAGAAAACGGTATGTTATTTGCTGATCAAAATCTCACCTCTCCCAAAGTACAGGGCCTTATATCTCAAGGTTTGCATTCAGAAAATTTTGGTCCCATTTCACATTCTTGTTATTTATCCCTAAAAGGGCTTGTATACCAAATGCTGAGCTTATATATCCATTGGCGTCCTTATAACGGGAAGTCGTATTTCATTTTTCTGCCCTGTTAGCAGCAGGATCTTTAAGATTTTAACCACCTCTTCATGCATCACCAAGTTCCAATTCAGGCAGTCATTTGGTCTGTGGCATTTCTGCTAGTTGAGCTTGTTCATTAATGCTGAGTTTTTAACTTTCGTTTACATGGTTGCAAAGGCGTAGTAGGGCCCACGATCGCGAGGCCGTACAGAACTTTGAAAATAGTGATGCAAGCAACGATAAAATATCAAACTGCGCCTGAGTAGACAATATGCAAACAGTATGCTAATTGGCATAGATAGATAGATAGTAGATAGATAGATAGTTTATTGAATACAACTTTGCAACCCTAGGCTTGAATTACGTTATATTTACAATAAAAAGATTAAAATATATATGTAACAATATAAAAACACCTAGATCTCTACATAAAGACTAAATTAGTTACCAAAAGGGTATAAAGTTGTGGCAAATCTTTGTTCAAGCACTCGAGACTTTCCTACTTATTTAACCAAATCAAAACTCAGTGTGAAAGCACGCGAATATGCCGAAAGTAATCGCGCGAGCAAACAAGTCATGTTGCTTAGCAACTTCAGGGAAGAACTCCGTAGGCTCAGTCTCGTCTCGGAGGCGGGATTTCGCCATCAACTGGCGGTTGTTGCCCCGATCTGTCTATCTCCTATGCAGTTATGTTTAGACTGTCAGTTCAGCGGTGTCTCTTTCATCCTCAGAAATCCTTGCTCCGGAAATCCGACTGACAGTAACCCCAAGAAAAGAAGGTGACCAAAGGGGTAATCCAACTGATGATATGCTTTTACCCTCTTATTAAATTTCGTGCTTTTGGTTTAGATCGACGAAAGACAAGAATGGAGCAAAAACAAATGATAGTAATAAATAGAAACCTCACTTGATCCAGCCAGATATCAATGAATTCCAAGTGCAACTCAGCAAGGTTAAAATAAATATAATGCATTATTCCGTTTACTCGTTGGTGAGATGTTGAACTGGTCGCAATGGAACACGGAAAATAAAAGATTTCCTTCAGAGTTTCGTGGGGGTAGAGCATAGAGGGTGAAAAACAACGCGAGAGCGCGCGGGCGCTCCACAAAAAATGAACCTTTATTTTTCACTTTGCACTTCACGATCCTTCTCGTGTCAAACCAGGGGGGTGCGCACCCCTAGATCCACCCCTATTTGGTTCTGCAGGATACATTAAGACCCGTTAATCGGGTCATCGCGAATGGTTTCTGAATCGCTGCGTGACGACACAAATAATGTCCCAAATTCCCTTTGATCTGAGGTTAGGTAGGGTGTCGCAAACAATGCTCTTTGACTGAAACTGAAAAAATATTAGTTTTAAAACAAACAGAAAACGTCGGGTTTTCGGGAAAAAAGTCACCGGGTTGGCTAATTTCCCACTGGGTCCGCTCGTTTTCTGTTTTATTTTGCTTATTTATTATTTTTTGGCAAACAAAATATGCTGGGTCACACCGCACAGTCACTGGGTAAAATCAAAATATTCACTGGGCACTGGGGAGACTAAATTTCCGCACGAAAATAATCCACTGGGTAGGGTTTCAGTGGGTCTGTTACAGAGGGGTGTTATTTTAGACCGTGCCCGCCTGCCGTGCATTTAGCCACAGCGTCACAAGTTTGGTATGCTGAGCTCTAACCTTGTTTAGTCCAGAAAGTTCTTTTCCAAACCATTTGTATCCATCACTTCCGCTAAACCACTTCTTTCTATCCGTCACATAAGGCTGTAAAAAGTGAAAAATAAAGGAAGAACGAAACACTTATGAGAAAAATATTTACTATTTACTATTATAAAATTTTCGTGACACTTTAATTTCGCGATTTTTGCGACTTTAAAGTGTCGCGAAATATAACTGTCTCGAACTTAAGATGACGCGAAAATTGACCGATGTTGCTCCATTTCTATAAAAATAACCCTTTCCCAAATTTCAGCCTGGAGTGCGCATACGTTCTCAGAATAATCTTAAATTTTTCGTTTTTTCTTAGCCTCGACGTTATTAGCTTTGAACATGAACAGCTTGTAAGAACTGAGTAAAGTCGTTTTATCGTAATTCATGAAATGTTTAATACATTATCAAGGCAACAGCCAAACTTTTCACGTTAGCAAAATCGCGAAATTAAAGTAAGTTTGGATACAACATTTTCTCAAAATCGTGCAATTAAAGTGTCGCGAAATATGCGACCTCCTAAATCGCGAAATAAACGTGTCGCGAAAATTTCATGTAATATTAAAGGTACAATGCTTACCATTTGCATAGATCTTCCGGACCGTTATAGTGATGATTTCGCGATATTAAATTAGAGACGCCATGTCGGTTAAGAAGGTTTGACATTATGACATTACCCTCCAGGCTTACGAAAACAATGGCATTTCCAAACAGACAAAATTAACAAACAAACAAATTAAATCAACAAAAACACAAAAAAATCAAAAGAACAACATCAACATAGGAATGGAATATTAGCCCAGTGAATGTTCTACCCTGTTAACTTACCTGGCCATCTTTTCCAGGATACAAGCAAGAAGCATTTGTGTTAAATTCACAATAAACTTCGATGGCATCGTTGCCAATACCTCCATTCGGATCAATCCAGTAGAGGCCTACGAAATCAAGTGAACAATCAAGCAATCGGTTGGTCGGTCGGACGAACGGACGGACGGAAGGAAGGTCGGTTGTTCAGTCAGTCAGTCAGTCAGGCTGACAAAGAAAACCAGGAAATAATTGGAATAAGTCAGTCAGTTAGTTGTCTGTCAGTCAGTCAGTAAGTAAGTCGGTCTGTCAGTCAGTCAGTCAGTCAGTCAGACTGTCATTCATTCGTTCGTTCGTTCATGGTCGGTCGATCAGTCAATTTCTTACTAACCGCTTCGAAGGTTTGGATAACTCATGTGAAGATCTCTGCATGTTCTGGCAGGGAATGCTTGAGAACCGTTAGGATTTTTGTACATGTCAAGACGATAGCTGATTACTTCATACAGGTTGATGGTCTAATAATTAAAAATTATATAAGCAAGGTAAAACAAGCGATAATTAAAAACAGTTATATTATACGAAAACGTATAATTATTAATACATGTATGCAGTACAGTGTGTATAATTTATTAGTTACGGTCGCACCCGCCGATCACGGATAAATGTTACCCAGTCTCTGCAGACTCCACCTTTGTAATACTTGTACCTATCAGGCATCTTTTTCAACTGCTTAACTCTCCTACCAGCTG
This sequence comes from Blastomussa wellsi, assembly GCA_947652115.1. Lineage (NCBI taxonomy): Eukaryota > Metazoa > Cnidaria > Anthozoa > Scleractinia > Plerogyridae > Blastomussa > Blastomussa wellsi. The sequence continues at coordinate 25,925,717 of OX393566.1, read as the reverse complement.
CTTTTCCACTCATTACGTAAAGAAAGAGTATTATCAATTGATAAAAAGTTAGACCCGGATATGACATGCAGATGGTAGCTCTGCCGTGACTGTGGTTGCCGCAGGCAACAGTAATATATTACAGTTTTTGATTTTTAAGCTGACATTTTTTTAATTTTTCCTGGGATGGCGCCTCGAATGCGTCTTTACATGCTGTTCGCGCCCTTCCCTTAGATAGTTCGTTTTTGTTTGCTGTTTGTTGTTTTTTTCTCTCTCTTTCTTCTGTTACATTGTGACCTCAATAAATTTGTTACAAAAAACATCTTGGGAGAAAGAAACACCTATTCTGGATACAAGCAGCTGACTTTAACCACAAACCTATCGCCTCACCTCAGGCTTGCTTTCTTTGTCCTGTGTAGAAACACACACAAAAAATGTTGTCATGTTATGCAGATAAATGGAAAACAAAAACAACAGGAATGTAAAATTACTCTTGAAATTGAACGTGTAATTTGAAGAAACACGAGTTAAAATATTGTACCAATTATACTTAATATCTACTTCTTTGTGTAAATTAAATCACTGAGACAACGCTTCACTTTCAACACAATGCTAAAGAAGTGCGCATGATGTCAAAACAGTGTATTTTCTACCCTTTCACAAGTCACCCATGCGGTACTGTACTGTTTCATTTTCAATATTAAATTGCCCATTTCGCTCAGCATACTGATCAGATAACGACTAACCGTGATCGTACCTGCCTTTGACTTTTGTATAATCTTCGAGCTCCCGATTTTTCTGTTTGGAGAGCTGCAGGGTCCTCGTGACTACTATAACTGGATTGTACGCCTGGGAACTAGAATATTACAACAAAGAGATAAAAAGGTATACGGGGCTGAAATTAGTTGAATTGCATGCTTTAGTCCCCCAAACCCCATAAGCTACTGCCACGATAGACATCAAACAAAGGTTTGTTACAGATACCATAATGTTAGAAGTTTATCATGACATGAAAAATACTGCTTGTTGTAGAGTCTGGGGAAAAAGAAAAGAAAGTTTTGAGGTAAGAACAAGTTTCATAAAGATATTGAAAATAAAATTACTCACTGTTAGTTGCCCAAATTCAGCTGGGAGAGCTGCCTGTACACGTGAAAAAACAGACAAGGGAACATATAATTAAATTGTTCGTTGTATTACTGAATTTTACTCTTCCGGATTGAATAGACTAATTATATCTTTATTACCGTGTCTATGTATTTAGCTCATAGAGCCAATTGAGGACACCTACTATTACAAAATTAATAGAAAAAGACTATGTACAGTATCATAATAGGTAACGATATAGCTAGACAAACAATGCATTAAAATTTAAAAATATTTAAAAACATTAAAAATATTTAGATCACAATAAAAATGCTTGTAAAATGCAAATAATTGTAAATAATCACGTGCTGCAAAGATTGCAGCAGTTGCCGCTGTCTTCCACTAGGCTGGCCAGGTCAACGCTACGGATATTAGTTTTAAAGATGCTAAGGCTTGGTGGTTCACGCATACTATTTTCTAATTTGGACCAATTTATAAACCAAGTGACTAATATGACGAAAAGGTCGCTGACATTTAGTATCAAATAAAAAAAATTCTACTTCGTTCAACAGTAGAGAAGTTTAGTTTTTGTTGGATTAACTCACCGGTAAACCAGGAGGTCCTCGGAGACCAGCGGGACCCTGCAAATGATTTTTTTATTGTTGAAAAACATTGCAACTTAGTTATTTTAGAATCTAGCAGTTCCATAAAAGGGTGATCATAATTACAGTGGCCGAGTTGCACAGAACGACGTCTACTAATGAAACAAAATGTATATGAAAGAACCAATAACATACAGATATAATCACAGGCAGCCCAAGCTCACGTTGTGATCAGGATCATATTGCATAATAGCTGTCATGGCAAAAATATAAGAGTTTGTATGGGCATATTTTACAACACCTTTTAGCAAACCGAAATACTGACAAATCGTAAATAAAATTACCTTACCTTACTTTCACTGTGTTTTTATTCTTGTCTGAATGCTTATTTTGCCGATTCTTGGCCATTTAGGCGAGTTATCGCTTTGTGGGTTCTCCACTACAAAGAAAAGAACA
>OX393566.1:25887747-25923397 GCA_947652115.1 Blastomussa wellsi | reverse complement strand
CCCCGCCTCGATAATCGTCCTGAGGGGACTAGGGGAGTCAAACAAAACTTGTTGAGAGCAATTGACGGTGTGGTACTCCGGTGAGGTATGGTTTGTTAATGTGGCGGGGTTACCAAGAAGTTTTTTAACGGTCGTGTGTCGTGACGAGCGTGTACTGGCACAATGGAGATCTTATTACCTTGGATTTTTTAAAACAAACGGCCGCTTGGCATCGATGGCAGAACCTGGACTGAGTTGTTGTTGAGTTAAAATGAAACTTGAACATCTCTTCTTGGAATTCGCGATGGATTTGAGGCCGTTTGACCATTTTAAGCTGGGATTTTTCGCTTGGCTCGTCGGGCGTTCAGAACTGGAGTGTGCAGCCTTGTTCTTTTCTTTGTAGTGGGGAACCCACAAAGCGATAACTCGCCTAAATGGCCAAGAATCGGCAAAATAAGCGTTCAGACAAGAATAAAAACAAAGTGAAAGAAAGGTAAGGCAATTTTATTTAAGATTTGTCAGTATTTCGGTTTGCTAAAAGGTGTTGTAAATTATTCCCATACAAACTCTTATATTTTTGCCATGACAGCTATTTTGCAGTATGATCCTGATCACAACGTGAGCTTGGGCTGCCTGTGATATAATCTAACCTAAAACTAATCATGGAGGAAGGGGGGGGGGGGGGGTACCAAATTCTAGGCACCCAGATCCCATTTTTCAAGTGAAAATTAGGAAAATCCCAGTTCCCATTTTGTCCCTCCAGGCCTTTTCTTTTACTAATGTATGTCATACCTCTTGACCGTCCTCACCCTGACGTCCTCGATCTCCCTAAGAACACGAGAAAAATATAAAGTTACTGGCCATAAATGGCCTTAGCTCAGGTCATGGGTTCGAATCCTGCTAAGGGCTCAGATTTTTTCTTTGTCCCATGTTCGTGTTTTAACGGATAATTTCATTTTATCATTCGAGCTAAAAATTTACCATCTATTATATTTATCCTCAATTGTTACTGCTGACGTTCCACAAATTAAGATTTCTTCAAGTTTAGTGGGGTTGGTTGTTTTTTTGTCAAGTTTGTTGAAAGGACAAATGTTTAGAAGAATCCCTAATTTGCATTTTATATTGTTCGTCACTTCCTGGCTGCACTGATAGAACAGTGCTTCACGGCAATGAGCTTCAGCAAAGAATGACAAAACGTTTCACCTGGTCACGTTATGAAAGAAGAATCTGCAGATTTGTAATTCATTATTTACTGTAGTCAGAATGACTTCTAAACAGGTCTCGAGGAAATCGACTAAAAATGTATAAACACCTTTAATCCGACGGTGCCTCCCAATCCTGAAGGGCCCTGTAGCGAAAATAAAAGCATAATCACATGTACAATGTTGTTTTAAATCAAAAATTTAAAAGGAGTAAACCTGAACTCCAAAATTAAATTATATTACTATTTTCAAACAACTTACTTCAGACCCTATGTCTCCTCTCTCTCCCATGCGTCCTATCACACCATCCGCGCCCTACGAAGATACAAAATAAAACGCTTCCATTATTCTATTTGCGTTGAATCTTATTTTAAGGTCATTCCACACAGATAGAACCCACACTCAGATTTTTTTTAAAACTTTGCCTATCCATTGTTTGTGTCATAGGAACTTAAATTTTGATATAAAATTGGGGGTATTCGTGCTCGTTTAAGAGCGATAGAACCTCGTTTATATGTAGTAATTCCTTATAAATCATTACGATTTTAATCACGATTTGCTTGTAAAACACGGTTTGACTATTGTTTCTTCTTCAACACTGGGAATTTTTCTATATTTATTGCACAGGAAGAAAGTTATTGCTCAATTTAAACAAAGAGGGAAAAAAATACGTCACCGTATTCGTTTTCGAGAAACGCAATGCTAGTTTTGTCTGCAACGCAGGCTAAAATAGGGCGGATATCCTACCGATTTTCCCTCTGCTCCTGTTTCGCCCCGTGTTCCACCGTCACCTCTTTGACCCTGTATGTAAGAATAAAACATGAATTATTAAGAATATCTCAAACAGAAAGAAAAACTGTAAATATAACCTTGATGATGTATCTCACAACCTTAGAGTTTACAGTGTCATGCTCTATCACTCTGAAACGTAAGGAAAAGAATCTACCAGACTGAATTTAACTATGGGTAGAATGCACCTTGCCTTCAATAACGAAGTGTCTCACCGGAATTGCAAAATGCGAAATAGGTCGCATTGCGGGAAAACAGGCGTTATGATTTTTACAAGCTAATTTAGGAGATAAGCATCAAAATAAGCATGCATTCACACGAATCCTGACAGATTGTTTATTGAAATTTTTATTTGCACCAGCTACCCGTTCTGGAAATTAATTTGACTAGGCTATTACTTCTTCTTACGGGTTACTTCGTAGGAAACGTAAATGTTACTTGAATGTGGTTTAAGCGTCAATTGTACTAGATACCAGTTCTGGAATTTAATTTTGACTAAGCAAAAGCATGCTTCTTTTGGCGGGTTGTTTTCTGGGGACCATGTTGAATGTGGTGTAAATTTGGCTTTGCATTTAGCTGCGCAAAGATCACTTTCAAAACAAGAAACTATTCTTGAAATGCTTCAGGATTTAACAACATGTACGCGTCGATTTCCGCCCTGCTAAAAGGCGAAGCAGTGATATTCTGACGGATGTTCGACAACTGTGAATAGTTTCTCGTTACGTAAGGAAGCTATGCATCATACCTTACGTCCCGGATATCCTGGGGGTCCTGCGTCACCTCCGTCTCCTCGTTCTCCCTATAATATGATAATTATTTTAATGTATTCTGTTTTTTACTAAAAGAGCAAAAACAAACTTATCACTATTTTCAACGGTTGTATGGCACCGTGGCCCTATTCTATATCAATCATTAGGGACTTTAAGAAAACCACAACGGCAACGGCAACGGCAACATCTATCTATCTCTGCAAAACAACAACGTGAAATAACCAGAGACTGCATTGTGTGGAGAACTTGAGTCACGACGGCTGATTTTTAAATTTTTATTTCAAATTCATCGTTTTGTCCCAGATTCAGTTTCGTGATAGCTTTGACTGTGATGAACAAAGTAAATGACTTTAGGGTACCTCGAGATTCGTAGGTAAAATATAAGCTCATTTTTTTAATCGACGCTGCCCTCGACGTCGCCGCCGCGTGGTTTCTTAAGCTACATATACCTTTTCTCCTTCGGCGCCCAGAATTCCATCGTCTCCAGAGCTTCCTGTATCTCCCTGAATGCAACAAAGGGCAAAAACAATGTTATACTGATAAAAAATAAAAGACGTTATCTGGTTAAAAGGTTAGAAAATGAACAAACTTTCGATTGCTGGTCTGCAAAATTTGACATGTTGCTTAAATTGTACTAAATTGCCAACTTGTAGGACTCCGTCACTGATATTATATTCGATAGCTGGATTTTAAGGTCTTTACGCCTTTTGCTTTGAACTTCAGTTCAGTCTAACTTTTAGTCTGTACCAGAGTTTCTGGTTATATTCCTTGTATAGAGACAACAACAACAACAACAACAATTTATTTTACCCCATAACTTACTTACATGTAGATAAATTATTCAAATAGATAAAAATAAATATAGGGGGTCTGGCTGCCTGAAATAACTAAAAAGTTAAAAGGGGCAGGCAGCCAGTATTACAATTTGTTTAGGATAATTTAGGTCGGACACACATGCACACACATATACATCACAGTAGAAAATAGAAAATAGAAGTAATAATAAACTAAGACATTGAAATATAAAAGGTAAAGTATAATAGGAGGAGTATAAATACAATAAGAGAGAGTTGCTTGAATATTGAGCGACAAGCATTCAGTCATTTTCGCACGGGACATTGTTGGTTTCAGCTCAGGGAATCATCAAAGGGAGAAGAAGGACTCGCTTCCCAATTGATCACTGTGGACGCTTATCTACGCCTTCGACCAACACGAGATTGAGATGGGAAGGAATTCAAGGTGGACCACGTTTTTTGCGTATCTGTTGACTTCAAATAAATACATGTACTTAAACAAAAAGTAAGATTGAAATTTTGATGTACCGCAGATCCCGAGATTCCATCTCTGCCACGTGAACCACGCTGGCCTGTTGCTCCCTAAAACAAGATAATGAAATTGCTGGTAACAAAGTTTGAAAATGAAAGACCGAGCAATTGCTCAAAACTAGTACATCTAAGTTGTACCAGATTAAATGCAAAACAGATACAGGATAAAATGAATAAAATCAATCGAAATGGAAACTGAAAAGTTGTTTGTTTGTTTGTGTTACATACTATTGTCCCCTCGACTCCAGGTGCACCTTCTTCTCCTTTCTCGCCAGTCGGCCCGGTCTGACCAATATTTCCCTGTACCCCGCGCGCTCCCATGTCGCCGTCCAGACCCTACAAGGGTGGGAAACGTGATTATTGCAACCACATCAGTACATGTAACCATATAAAGCAGAGGAAATATTTGTAAAATTCAAGCAATTTCGACAGCGTTTTCAACTCTTTACAAGCCTTGCGCCAATTATGTTTCAAAAAAGATAATAGAGGCCAGGAAAAAATAAATTAAATAAACAGTCTAATTAAATCGGGGCTGTGTCACCCAACACAAGAGCTTAGGTGTATATTTAAACTGAAAAAACCCGAGCATCAAACCTCTACAATCTAACTATAACAGCCACGTCTCTTTAGCGACCATAATTTTTCGTCCCGACCACACGATCTATTCACTTGACTTCGTTAAATTTAATTCTTCCCAATGTGGCAGTTGTAAGAAGAGGATCAAATCAAGTTGAATTACGGGACCGTGCCTTTTTACCATAGCTAAACAACAATTCACTGCTATGATATAATTACCCTTGATCCCGATCTACCAGTTTTTCCTTCCACGCCTTCCTCTCCTGCACTTCCCTACAACAGGAAATGAGAGCAATCTTGTTTCTTAACAGGCCAAATTAAAGATGCAACCCGGGTAGGGTACTGGAATTAACATTAACTAAACAAACTGCAAACTAAGAGTAGGCTCATCCTCGCGTCAAGCTCTACTGTTTGGTCACTGACATTCTTTCAATTCGAATTTTAAAAGCAGCTGCAATCAAGTGGTAAGTTTAATCAACATTTCGTGTCCTAATCTCCTCGCATGCGACAAGGGGCCTGGCAGCAGCTCCCGCAAGGTATATATGAGGTAAATGGCGTTATCTTTCAATAGCCAATAGAACGGACAACAGGAACAATGCCCCATCCCCCAGCCAAAACAATAGCAACAGCAACTGGTAGAAGCTTACGATAGCTGCTACAATACTGCACGACGAAGCTAGCTGCCCCTGTCAACAGTAAATCTGCCTTAACTACGCCGTATACTCACAGTTGCTCCTCTTTCGCCGGATTTGCCTTCAGAGCCAGCCGTCCCTTCTGCACCCTGAAAGAAACATCGAAGGCGTAAATGGATTAAATGGATTAATAGGATAAACCGCTCAATGATTTTTGGGGTTACGAATAATTTAATATGCAAAGGGCGAGAGTTACTCACGCAATAGTAACTGGTAATTTCGGGGTTTGTCCATTTTTATCAATCTAGCCTAATTTTTTAAAGCCGTAATCACTTGTCATCCGTTTCAATCTTCTCCATCCTTAGTCATCCTTATTCATTTTTGGTTAAGTATCACCTCTTTGGTGTTTCAGTCTCTTCTTTAGTAAACTACTATGACGAGGTTTCCTCCAATTTAAGGAAAATTTGGTTCATTACAAAACTTTCTCAAAATATCGTGACGAAGCTTCTTTAATCTGCGATATGACGTTCCATTGTACTACACGTTGAATTTAGTAAGAATTCATGAAGTGCTTGTTAAATAGAGTTCAGTTTATCACGTATACAGCATGTTCTTCATTGCTACAAACAAGTTGGTAAACTTACATTTTCGCCTGGTTTTCCATCTATTCCATCCTTTCCGGCTTCTCCTATCTCTCCCTAGATGAAAAATAATTATCAATTTATCACTTTCAATGAAAGAATTTGAGCTGTTTCTGTTGTAGTTAGTCAAAATAATATAACAAGATATAATAATGAGTAATTAAAAAGAAAAAACAACAAAATATAAATATAATTAAATAACAACGTTAAAACAATTTTACTTTGGTTCCCGCAGCTCCTATTGCTCCTTTTGAGCCAGAAGGTCCCGCACTGCCCTAGAAGTAAGACGAAAGAAAAGTTTAATACACAAGCTTTTTACAGAGAACTTATAACCAAGCAGATATCATTACAAACATGCATTGTATCAGAACTTACTCTCATTCCCGACGGTCCAGGGAAGCCTCTGGTTCCTTCTAATCCGAATGGACCCTAAGGAAATCAGTGTAAACAGAGAATAGTGAAGATGACTAAATTACCGGTATAAGTCACCTAGAAAGCCTTTCTTGTAACAGCAACAACAACAAAAACAACAACAGCAGTAACAACAACAACAACAACAACAACAACAACAGTAACGATCAAGCTTGTGTAATAAATTCACTTACATTGGCTCCTGCAGTGCCGGTAGGCCCAGGAGGGCCGGTTTGACCCTGGGATCCCTGCGTAACAAAAGGAGTGAAACGAGATTAACATAGTGAAACATATTTGTGTTCCATTCGAATGGGTCAGAGGAGACAGATGAATTCCAGAGGACTTCCAGGAGCAGGATCGGAACAGAGAAGGAGTATTTATTTACTCTTAGCCAAAACGTACCAGGATATCTCTAACATTAGTCCTATCAGAGCATCATTTCAACCGGCGACAGTTTCATGGAAGCTGCTACGGAGGATCATCAAACTTATACCAAACGCACTTGTTTAGAAAAGAGTAATAAAAGTTTCTCACCGGGGAACCTATTCCTCCATTGTCTCCAACCGGACCAATATCACCGACAGCACCCTTTTTAGGAAAGAAAATAAACAAGGCAAACATCTAAAAACAATAATCTGATAAAATAACTGACAAGATCATGCTGGCTGTGCATTGAAAAAGTGACTTGTCTCAGTCCAGACGATCGCGTCTTTGGGCAGTAACATATATTAAGGCATTAACCTTGTCTCGAACACCCACTCGATCCTAGACTGTTCACAGCCGCTCTATTTTTTAAACGCAGAAGAACGCGCGCGAGAAAAACACAGCGAACGTTTTGGGCTGGAGTCCAGTTCTCTCGCGATTCATTCATTGCGTTCGCCGATAGAGGAAAAATACGAAAAAATAGCGGACTGTGAACAGTCTAATTCGATCCTGAATTAGTCAGGGATCACTATTGGAAAAGAAGAGTGGATTTAGCCCCGTTGTTGTGGTCGCCCATTATGGTCTGCTCCGACAGTTTGGTAAGTTTTGGTTAGCTTGTCTTCAGTTTATTTGGCAGGCTACGTCATTTACATGGTCTATACTCACATCGAACATTTACGTTCTCAACCAATGAGCGTGCGAGAGTTTTACCAGTTAATTAAAACGTGCCTACAGAAAATGCACCGTATAATTACATAGAGGATATTAGATGGCTGCGCGGAGATACTAAATTTCTCTTCGAGTGTTGGAAATATGTTTCGACACGATCGAGAATAGAAATTTCGTATCTCCCCAAGCGGCTTTGTAATATAATAATACAAACTTTTTCGAAAAACTCGAAAAAGCTGTGGAAACCCTCGCCTACGGCTCGTGTTCCCACAGCATTTCTCGTTCTCCCAAACTTCCACTCGTGTTTCTATAACTCGATAGAAACACGGTACATGTTTTCTATTTCTTTAGTAAAACTTTATTTAAACACGGAGAATCATCAGTTAATTAACACCATTTGGGTTATTATTACCTTATTTCCGTTGCGACCACTTTTTCCAACTCCTCCTTCGTTACCCAGTCCGCCCTATGGACATAGTTATTATGGTCAATAACGTCTTAATAAGGCTAAATAACATCAATCCTTAAACTTTCTAGCACTGCCACTATCTCCATGTGCGAGCCATTGCAATTTAAAATGCAATACAGTCCAACAACTTCCTAGGACACCTAGTGGGACTATTGTGGCATTTACCAGTCGTCATATATGAGAAACCGGAATTTCTGGCTGAGCTGAAAAGTCGAATGCTACTGCTTCTTCTAGTGAAAACTTTACGAAATCCTCAGATGTGTTCCATATTGACAAGCATGTGTACAATGTTCCGAAAACTAACCGTTGCTCCGTTTGCTCCAGATGATCCTAAAGGCCCAGGCAATCCACGCCCCCCCTGAAAGCATAATAAAATGTTATGCCAGGTGTCTTGATATAAATACCTATAATTTTGATAAACAATAATAACGGCGAATTTTGTAAAGGATGTGATGTCGCACAGGTTGCATTTATGTAATAAAATGGACATAAAGTAATGTCACTTACAAAATCTCCTTGGCCTCCCATATATCCTTTAGCGCCTGATTGTCCTCTTTTTCCCTATTCAACAAATATATGTATATTTATACAATTCATGAAAAGTAGTCAATTATTATAGCCGGCTTTGACACTAAACCACAGTGGTCAAGGGCTCCTGTTTTTTTAGTGACACGTAAACATAATATCAGTTTAAGTTACCGACATTAGTTCTGTTTCTGGATTTTTACCTGTCCATAGGGTCTCTGAGAAACGGCAAGTGTGGTTTGAGTTGAAGGTTTTGATATATCTTTCCTGTAATCTGCGGGGTTTCCTCTAAATTGTTAGAGAAACCTTTGTCCTAACTTTGCTCTCAGTGCTTTCTCGAAAATCATAATAATTCTACAAATGTCTAATTTACATATAAGACTCTTTTATTTTCAAATTGCAAACATACCTGAGGCCCTGTATTCCCTGGCAGGCCAGCATAGCCATAAGCACCCTCTTGGCCCTGGAAACAAACAAGGAACAAAGTGTTCTTGCATAAGAGATAACTGCATTGGCATATTTCCCGCGGACTAGTTTCCAGGTATTACTAACCGGGGAGCCTTGTCCTCCTGTCGGACCTTGACCTCCAATGGGACCAACAGCTCCCTGAAAGAGAATTGGCAATTTATAGACGCCTAATAATTGTTTTCCAAAAGAAACTGTTAATTCCATTTCCATAATATCGGCTAATCTGTGATCAAAGTGAGTAAAAATAGCGCAGTGTAAGGCTTTGTTTATATACGGGACCGGAACTGTTCCGATCCGTCTGCTTCTTTTTCCATGGAACGTACCGTTGGGAACCGAATCCAGGTAATCTTTCTAGAACCGGTCCAGTAGGGATCCCAACTCCTACGTCTAGTTTTGGATTCGTTACAGAACGGTCCCGTGTAAACAGAAAGCCTATTAATCTTGGTTCGATTTCCGGACCGGTTCATGTTGGATCCGTTTGGAATCGGTTCTGTTTAAACATAGCCTTAAAAGGTAAAAACTGTACTTGCCATTTTGCCTCCAAATCCTGCGAGACCAGTTTGTCCCTCGTCTCCTTTTGGACCCTAAAAAATTCCCAGAGAAATGATCAAAGGAAACTTGAACTACATTAGGATGCGTTAGTCAAAACATAAAGAGAGACAGTGTTTAAAGATCAGAGAAAGCATCAAATGAGAGTAATTTGCTTAGACTAAGTATTTTAGGGATGTAATCGAAGTAAGCAATAAATTCAACTTAGGCACGTTAAACACCAAGGATATTTATATTTGGGAGATTTCAAAAGAGTACAATGCTATTTGCGTTAATAAGGGACATTAATGATTCGAGGATTCAGCAGCTTTTTTGGGTTACATACAGGTGGATGTCACTGGTGTATCAGAGCTTAATTATATTTCTGTCTACGATTTTGGGTGAAACTTTCTCAAAGTACTTTCGCCAAGTATTGCCCAGGTGAAACAACCTTTTTTGGCTATCTCTCGAATACGCGTTCTTTGAATTTTGTTATCACAAAGAACTACAATAAATATCGTCAAACGAGAAGAAGACATACTACGTCGCCACTTTCTCCGGGAGAGCCAGATTCACCTCTCGAGCCTGAAACTCCCTGAAAAATAAAAGTCAACGTACAGTGAAAATAAAGAAAGTATTAGTATTTTTAGAAGGACGTTCTGCACACGCACGAAATTACCGGATTATTTGTCAGTTTGCGTTTGTTCAGAGTTTGGAATTCTCCTGTACCCCTTTACATGTCTTCGCTTTAAGTTATAATAGAATGGACAATTGAATATTTATAGTATATTTATTGCTCGACAGAGTTAACACTTTCCTTTACTGGAGTTAGAACGTTGAAGCATCTTCAACCTTGAAATTCCCTGGTAAAACGTCCGTACTGTCACTGCGGCACAATCCATACCTCCATGCAGGATCAGAGTAATTCATCGGTGTGGCACTTATAAGCAAACTTTAGAACTATTTTTACAATGGGTATGCAATATAAGAGATTTCTTCAATTAGCAATTCCGACGCTTTAAGGCATGCTCTTTCTGAAAAAGAAGCTGTCTTTTTCCTTCACGATAGCATGTTTTTATTGATGACAGAATATATTATGGTCTCTTTAAAATCATTACTTTCTTAAAGACGTTTCACACTTACGGGAGGTCCCGCGACTCCGACCTCTCCCTGTTCTCCGGGTTCGCCGTTGGGGCCCTAAAGTTAACAAAATAAAACGTCTATTTACACTTGAATCTCACGATTTGACATACGTTTTTCTGTTATCAAAATGCCAAACATTCACAGAGAGAGTTAAGAGTTGAGAGTTGCGTATGAAGCAATGAATTTCTTTTTCCGTTTTTCTCATTCTCGTATTATTTGTGACTTATAATTAGTAACGCGTTTCAAATATGGATAGTGGCTGGAAATACTTGTATGAATATGGGATTTATAGTGTGCGTTTAACGGGTTAATAAGTTAAACTTTTCAAGATATTTTACCTGATTTCCGTTAGGCCCGGGTTTACCACCTCTGCCATTTGGTCCAGCCTCTCCCTTTGATATAAATGTGAATGTATACAATATTATATTTCAGCATTTCATTGATTGTTGAAGAAAACTTTTGTTGCAAATAAAAAAAACTGAAGCAACTAGCATACACTTTCTCCTTTTCTCCCTGCTATTCCAACTGCACCAACAGGTCCGGCAATACCCTAAAGAAGAAAAGAAACATATTTTGAAACAATTATAATTTACTCTAGATTTGTATAAAATACATGATGGCATTTCACACAAACATATTTATTCCCAAAAACTAGAAATTGGTCATGTGAAAACAATCTGAAGAACAATGAGCTGTCTGACTAGAATGCGAACAGTCTCTCTCTTGCTCTAAAGTCACTGGAGACGAACGCAAAAGTAGGGGGAGAGGCCAGGGGAGAGCGCGTTACCTTTACTATTATTATTTACTTTATTGTATACATGTATAAAAATTATTTTTCTGTAATCTACACCCTTAATTAAATATGTATAAGCAAAGCAAAATGTAAAATGCCTCTTTCTTTAAAGTGTCTATACGGCCAAAAGCGATTGTTTTGGATTTGGTATCTCTAGAATGCGTAGAAAACTATTCTGAATTTTTTTTTTCGATTCCGTCACTTTTCACCCATGCAAAATCAAGCTTTAAATTTTCCGCCTTGGCCACGCCCAATGTAGTTGACCGCGTGATCGAAGGTTGGTGATGAATGGCGTCACTTCAGGCAATTCCTTTCTTTGAGTCAGAAGAATTTGGACACCTCACAACAACACATCTATCAGGCATATTATTCGGATGAAATCCGTTACAATTAATCATATTTCTGATTTAACAGTGAAATGAACTGACAGGAAGATTTGACGATTCCTGACTTGACGTCACGACCCGTTCTAGAACCAGGACTCTTTTAAATGGTGGTCACTCAACTAGTTTAGCTTCTTAGTTGTTTTGGGTGACCAGCTACTGTATGTATTTTTAATTTATTTATTGTTCAATTAATAATTAAGTTAATTTTCAGTTCAAATAAACCTTGTTGTTGTTGTTTCACGAGCTTTCACGAGATTTTTCAATATTTTCGCGTTAATTCCCATTGACTTTAGAGCAAAAGAGTCTGCCCGCAGACTTCTGTTTGATTGGCTGATAAAGAAGATACTTACAGTGAGTCCTCCAGAACCTTGGACGCCACTCTCACCGACAGGGCCCATGGAGCCCTATCAGAATAAACAATGTATCTCGATTAACAAATAAACACCTTTCTCAAAAAGCAGTTGATTTACGGATTGATTGATTGAATGATCGATTGATTGATTGATGTAAAACACTGAGCAGACCAGTTTCACAGAAAATGGCTTTACCCTGCAGACTTAAAGTTGCTGTTCCTAAAATCTTGTGGTAATTTAACCTTTTCAACAAACTCGCTCTGATGATTTTTATGTCTGGTTTATCTTGATCACGGCTATTTTAGCCTATTATATATGTTACATATGAGGTTATGTATATCATTCGTAGGTTAATTTGAACGATAACCCGCTGTAACAAGCTAGGAAACAAAACCGGTTCATCTATGTTATTTGTGTAATTAAAAACAAGACATTATAGGCAAGAATTGTTAAAAGCAATGCGACTTAGCATAGCATAGCATAGAATAACCTAGATAAAAATCTACAAACATCTCACATACAGATTTTCCCAAGGCTCCTCGATCTCCTTGGTCGCCAGGTCTTCCCTGTTGTCCCTATGTTTACAAGAGCAACAAAAACACGCGATTACAATTGATTTTAATTATTATTTGGCTATTGAAATGTTTTTCTCTGTGACACACGAAGACCTGAAGAAATAGCCGAGACTTGATGTTACGCAGAAAAGCGTAGTGAGCTTCAACTTATGTGTAGACTACGAGCAGTCCCTTTTCGTCTTTGTCCGTCGAGCGAGAAGCGAAGTAAGGGCCCAAACTCTTTCCCAGGGTCGGGAACGAGGGCCACGGGTCTCCTGGGAGGGCCACGCGAAACCTGGGAGACGCGCCCATGCTTCACGCGGCCATTTTTTAGCTTCGCGCTCGATAGACTAAAAAAATGGACTGTACGTAGTCTACCTTATGTGACCTTCAACTTGTATGCCGTAAAACAAATGTTTGAATTGCTTTTGTTCTAAAGATTCTCCTGGGTGCGAATTATGTATCTAAATGATATAAAGTGTCTGGAGTAATTTTTGTCGACATTCCACTGGCACACTTGGCAGTGCTGCGTATGGTCAAGAATTGTTGTTGTACTCTGAACCTATGTGTTTAAACTATTTCATAATCAGTTACCTCATCTCCAGGAACTCCATTTAGACCAGCGTTACCGGGTTTTCCCTTGAGGGAACCAACGAAATATCATTTTAGCAGAATTAAAGTAGAGAGTTTTATTTTGAAATAGCGCAGGAAATACAAAATAAAAAGTAAACTGTGAAAGGCAGACATGAAAAATATAAAACCTTTCGTAATCCATTTCCTTCCCGAAACCTAACTTAGTGTTCTAATTGTGACCATCCAAGTTAAAACTTTTTAAGCAACAATGCATTTTATCAAATGAATAACACAAGGTTAACGTGTGGCTATTCGAATAATATTGATTATTTTTATAGCACTTCTTTTGTGATATACGTTGCCTGTCTTTGTTGAATTGTGGGCCATGTATTAACGATGAAATGTAAGGAGGTAAAGGGCTACAATCAAAGGGCAAAGCATCCAGGGACATTTTCTAAAGAGATGGAGACCTGCGCAGGAGAGTGGAAACCTGAAGTTTTGAGAATTTACATATTACCATACTTACCCTTTTTCCAGGTCTTCCGTCAGAGCCAGAGTTGCCTTTAGGGCCCTACATAGCGATGTAACAAATTATTCCAATTACATGACATAGATGCGACTACTTAAGCTGAATGGTTTTAATTGTGGCAACGAACGCAATTCCTTACAGTCAACAATGAGGCAATTCATTAATTCTAAATGCTTCAGGCAGAAACACGCAGGTTGATCATCATTACCACTGACTTTTAAGTACAGTGATGGAAAGGATCGGGCCTAGATGGCAGTTATCACTGAGTCTTTTGGAAATTTGATTTGTTATAATTTACTTTTTGCCTAGCAGTTAAAGTTGTCTTATGGAGGACATAGCCTGTGATCATGCCGTCCGTCAGCTCTCAACTTATCAAAAAACGACGCCTGATCGCAGATTAGTGCATGGGTATATTACTCAAAAACATACTGATCAACAAAACAATGTACCTGTCGACCACTGTTCCCCGCTGATCCAATATCGCCAGCAGCGCCGACTGGCCCCTACAACAGGCATATGAAGTGGCATTAAATACGTTGAAAATTTACTTACAGTTTAATAATGTAAAATCAGAAGAAACTGGAAACGACATACCAACTCTCCCACTTCACCATCTGATCCAGTGGTACCTGCAGGACCCTGGGTACCCTGTGGTTGACAAAAGTAGCTGATTATTGATCATTACCAAAAGACGTAAAGAGCGGTTTTCAGTTGAGTGTCGAAAGTAATTAACTTAAAAATCGCGCGCCAGCCAATCGTGACTCTCGCGCTTATGTTTTCCCGCGCTTTGTGTAGGCTACATGTAATTACTTCGCGGGTTTGATTGGATTACTGAATTGTCTCCGTGGTTTGTGATTGGCCAAAGTAATTACTTTGGTTTTGGTTTTATGACACTCAATTGAAACTCGCTTTAACAACGTTGCTGTGGTATTAATTGTATTACCTCTCCTCCCTGGGCCCCCTGTTCACCTTGGCCGCCTGGGGGCCCTGAGTCACCCTAGATTTTAAGATAAAAAGAAAAAAAAATACAACAGTATCACTCTAACCTTTGATAATATACATGCAAACATCGCTCTATACAACAAGAATAATTATTACAACGTTATATGTGTTAACGTGATTAAGGTGGCATCATATATAGAATAGCTAATACAAAGCAGGTTGTAGTTTGTGACGAGTGTTGTTGCACAATTACAGTCAAACACGCTTTACGGGCATCCTCACACCTCGTTAATGCGCAGACATTCTATTATCCTATTGTTGCGATTATCCGTTGTTCATTTAAAGGACTGCAGAAGAATCTGAGAAAACAAGAAGTTCCATGATTTCCTTGCGAACAGTTGTTTTGGTTCATCTCTTTTTTTAAAAGTCGTATTTACTTACCTTTTCCCCAGGGAGACCTCTTTCACCCTGGCTTCCTACTTTCCCATCAAAGCCCTGTGATAAAAAAGCAAAATGATGAAAGTCGATCAACATAAGACAATGACCACTCGACACACTCAACACCTTGTGATTATCAGATACAGGATATTAACACCCTTTTTTCCATTTTCCTGGGATAAATTGACACATATATGCAAATTTGGGATTAGTGCGTCCGAGCGACTGCTCATTACACAACACTACGTTACTTCGCTTTTCCTTTTGTAAGAATATCTATAAACTTACCATAGCTCCTTTCACACCAGCAGGTCCAACAGTTCCACGTTCTCCAGAAGGGCCCTATGACAAACCAAACTAAGGTATCAGAGGCGTTTTGCTAATTTTCTGTTGTGCAAAGAGTCAACAAAAGCTATACACTAGCGAAATCAATGGCTTTTTTTCGCTTTTTTTATAAGACTGGTCACTATATATACTTACACTGCATGTACAAAAAAACTTACTCTTCTATAAGCTAACAGTATTACAGTTAACTCTCTTATTTGCAATGCTCATACCAAGACTACTTACAATATCTTTCAAGTACTGCCACTACCTTACATTATGGTCCAATTAAGTATGCTTCAATATAATTTTCAAAGACAAGGTTACATTTATTTACAGTCTATATTGAATAGCACACCAGTGGCTTATCTGATTAATTCAACTAATGAAGGGCTAAGCCCGAAACGTATGGAGTTATTTGAACCTTTTGGCACCCTTAACTCATCTTTTTCTTTTAACCTGATTAATTACCTTATTCAGTGGATAAAATCGAGCACAAAATTTGCCAGTCGACTACAGTTTACCTTTCCACCTTGTTCTCCCGATATTCCATCTTCGCCGTTTTCACCCTGTGAGGAAGACAACAAAAAAACGGTTGTCGATCGTTTCTAATTACTTAATTAGAAATGTATATAAGGACTACTATAAATCATTATCATTATCATTATCATTATCAATCATTATCATTATCCAAACTATCATAAAATCTCACACACTTTACCAACAGCGACCAAAAGTAGTCGTATGACAAATAGCTGGACATACTGTTACATGCTCTTTGTAGTTCTTATAGCCACATTTTTTCGAATTACACCATGTTCATTTTTGTTGCCTACACACTTGTTTCGCTACTTGTCTTGGAAAAGTCAACGGTCGAACAGAAGTGACGTTTTGGTCACAACGAGCCCAGATATCCCACCAAGCTAAGTTGAAATTAAGTCTCCTCAAAATGTTCGGAGTCACTGAAGATAACTTGACATACCGCGCCTCCTGGCGACCCCGACTTGCCACCTAGCCCAGTTCGTCCTTCAGAACCCTAGCAGAATAAAAAATACAACACAAATATTGAAATGCAATTGTCACTAGTCTAATGCCAAGTTTGGTCCTCAGGCTAAGGGACTCTTCAAAGACCTTTCCTCTTTGGCAAAACTCATTTAGCATCGCTCTCGAAGTCCCTTGCGCCAATTCCTTACTGCCCAAGAGTGAAACTGACACTAGAAGTTGACCGTTATTATTTTTCAGCTGAGTGCATGTCATACATACCAATCCTTACTCCACCTGGGTAGAGAGATTCAAGGTGAGAGTATTGTCTTACCCAAAAACATCACACTACATTTTCACAACACTCCTTTTAAATTTACAGTGACATCGTGAATCTTACCCTTTCTCCAGTTACTCCTGCGGAACCTTGCAAACCTCCTTCTCCCTGTAAAGAGAAAACAGTACAGGAGAGAAACAAAATGACTGGAAGACAAAACTGAAATACAAAACAGTTCAAATATGTTTGCTAATTTAAGTCTCATTGAGCGAAATCCTACAATTTCGACAATAAAATAGGCAAATCTTTTCCGACTCATGCATCTAAAAGCAAACAGACAATAACAAAACTGGATTAACTGGAGAAACGATCAGCTTTCTTGAACATTACCGGTCCTCCCTGATCGCCTCTGGAACCTCTTTTACCGCGGCCTCCGGTGGATCCCTGACAAACAAAATAAATTAAAGGTATTGAATAAAGGGCGGGGCCGATGATGATATCCTGTGAATTGATAATTATCCTTGTAATGTAGGTATTCTAAGTAGCTGTTTTTATGGAGTCAGTTTCTTTTCCTGCTCTACAATTGATGTATTTCGCTCTGTATGTGTGTCGTAAAATAAATAAAAAAATAAAAATTGTGAATTTATAACGTAAAACGTAGGTTTAAGAAACAAGCACGGAATTTAAGACAAACCTAAGCCCAATTAATGACAAGAAAACATGCATGCTCATGACAACTCCCCTATAAATAAGGAAACGTGCCTTTTTTGTTTACTCGACGTTACGCTCACGATAGCATGCATAGGCGTACGGGCAATTTTTTGCCAGGGGGGGGGGGGGGGGGGGGGCGGTGAACCATTTGCCCAAACAATTCTCCCCAGTTGGCTTGCTATAATTTCTCTTGAGTTGCCCAAAATTTGAAGGGGGGAGGGGGCTGCAGCCCCTTGGACCCCCCGGTCCGTGCGCCTGTGATAGCATGTAATGTTTGTACCATGTCACGAGTGCTCGCTAACTGGACAGTTTTGAAACACTTCGCTCTGAAACAGAGGAAAGAGCTGGCGATCGTGTTTAACTCGGGACGACCGTTGATTTCAAAGTAAAGCCAGCGCTCTCGTCCAATCCGATTAAATACTTCGAGTTAAAAAAAAACACTTACCGCTATTCCTTTCATCCCTTGACCGCCTGGAAATCCCTCAGCACCACGCATTCCCTGAGTATAAATGCAATGATTAGTTTTGAACCAAAACAAAATGATTTTGGGCGATAGAGCACCATAACCGAAAAGAATCGAAGGGAGGTATAAATACCTCATTCATGTGCCTATTTCATAGCCATAGGCAGCACAGGAATGGTTGATCACGACAACACTGTTTTCCATCCAAAGTGAAACACTAAATAGAAAGTCAACTTACTCTCTGGCCGCGTTCTCCAATTCTCCCGCGACTTCCCGCGCCACCAGACTGTCCCTAAAAAATAACATTACAATTGCTATAACAATAGCCGTGTAATGTTCCATTACATTGCAAACCAAAACAAAAATAGCTTTAACTATAGCGGTGCCATTCTATGGAACAGTCTGTGACATACAGTCTGTAAACAGAACCTCCCTTGGGTCTAAAATCTCGCTTTGGGTGTAAATTACCGGTGGATATTTTGGTCTCGTTTAGAGTGTGCAGCATATTACGCCGGTATTTTTATAATAGCTGTGTTAGTGGTCTTTATCAAGTACAACTTGAAAGTCTTGATGGTATATTTCAGGAGTTAAAAATGCTTGAGCTATGTCCAGATTAGCGTTCCACGCAGTCGTTATTAGGGGATCGTGTTTCACTCTTCCGAACGCGTCCCCAAATAACGACTGCGTGGGGGGCTGTGTCCAGGTTGGTCTCCTTAAGGGGATTCAGTCATATTTTTCGACGAGCATCCTCGTCTCTTTTACACGGGAGTCCCCCCAGGTACTGGGGTTTTATATTTGTGGTATCAATCCTTCCCACGGACCTATTTTTATGATTGACAAGTTTAATTGATAGTGTTAAGTATATGCAAATGAGCTATACTTAAGCAATAGATGACATTTGCCGTGTTTACCCAGCCCCCATCTAAACACGAGGGGGTTTGCGAGAATTTGAGACAGTTATGCAAATCCGAGACGAAGTCGAGGGTTTGCATAACTTTCGAGAATTCTCCCTAATCCCCGAGTGTTTAGATAAGGGTATGTAAACACCGGGCGGAAAATGCCCTCTATTGCTGGTATGAAATATTTCTTAAAAATACGCACCAAACTAAAACGTCACAACCGTGTTTACATACACACACCTATCAACCAATGAGAGCGCGCGTAGTACCTCAGTTATTTTATACATCGCAAATAGTAAACACGAAGAATATCGCTTGGAAACTCATGAACACGCCATTTATGTTCGTTAAGAAAATGAGTCGTACGGCTCATTCTCGTCTTACCGTTTTACCAGGGGGGCCTTGTCCTCCTCGGACACCGTTTGGCCCAGCAAGACCCTAAAGAAACAAAGGGGTAAGAAGATGCAATAAAAATAACGATATTCAGAGAGGAAGCCACATCAATATCAGCTAGCTTTCATGAAGGCCCTCTTTTCAGGTCGAATTGGAGTGGCGGGAGGAGGCGGGGAGGAAAACCAGAGAACCCGAAGAAAAACCCTCGGAGCGAGAAGAGAACCAACAACAAACTCAACCCACATATGTCACCGGTATCGAACCCGGGCAATATTGGTGAGAGGCGAGCGCTCTCTCGCGCAGTTGTTCTCTTATCAATTTTTTCAGTTCCAATTAATTAGTAAATGTTGGTCCATTCGTACACCCCTCTGTAACAGACCCACTGAGACCCTACCCAGTGGATTATTTTCAAACTACCCAGCGAAAATTTAGTCTCCCCAGTACCCGGTGAATATTTTGATTTTACCCAGTGAATGTGCGGTATGACCCAGTATATTCTGGTTGCAAATTGAAACAGAAAACGAGCGGACCCAGTGGGAAATAAGCCAACTCGGTGACGTTTTTCCCGAAAACCCAGTGAAGATAAAGATTCCACTGGGTCTGTTACAGAGGGGTGTGTTCGTCACTGGACTTTTCGGAATTTCACACCGTTATTTTCGGTCCTATGAAAAGTCCTCCTTGTTGCGCTTCTCTAGAAGTGTCCAGTTCCATACGTAGGGAAATTATAGAAAGGTTTTGATTAAGGGTGAGTAAAAACCATAACCATAAACCATAACTAAATTACAACCACAGATGCAAATATAACATTTCTACAATCGATTATTTACTTATTTATTTATTCTGACCAAGTTGTTCTTACCGCGGTTCCTTTTTCACCACTGGCTCCGGAACTTCCTGTCCTTCCGATATCGCCCTAAAACAAGAGTATCGTCGTTGCAGTTGATGGGCATGTTTAAAATAGACTTAATTTGTTTCAGAAGAGCTGATTATTGATTTCTGCCATAAAATCTCACACGCAGCTAAAATAAAATCGACCCGCGTTCATACGGACAGTAAAGGTAAAAACAATGATGCTGTTTAGTTGCACATTGCAATCACTGTCTCTCTTCTCACTGGCTAAGAACCTATATTCTGGAATATAAATCAGCGCAGATTAGTGAATAATCTGCACGTTGCGCCCAAAATGTATTTGTTTGTTTCTCGATGGAACACTTTGCGGACTTTATGGTGGGTGTTGACCACGAGGTTCGACTGCCGTGCTACTCAGCGGGCTTTATCAGGAGATGAGGTAGCTACGTGATACATGGAGAAATTATTATGTACCCAACATATATAGATATATTTTAATCGTTTTAGACGACATAACAGATTATGTATGGGTTAGGGTTAGGGTAAGGTTTCAGATTGATTATATAATAATATAGAGGGGGTAAGTTTCTAAAGAAACTGTGGTGCTGCGTCGGTGGGAAGTATAACAATATAATTTGGTTTTATCAACTGGGTTGATAATTTCAATTGGCCACCGTAAAGAGATTCAAGAGCTGACGTTTCGAGCGTTAGCCCTTCGTCGAATCTCCCCATACATAACGTACCTCCCGGCGATGAGTCTCCCCCCGGCGATGAGGCAGTGATCGGCGTTTGGGCTTGTTGCAATTGATTAAAATGTATGTACGACTGAGGACAATTGTTCTACCTATTGTAAACAACACATCTCTTGCTGGGTTTCTTTTGACAAAAGTGACATTACCTTTGCGCCTTTCGCGCCAGCAGGTCCAATATCTCCTGGTTGGCCCTGTCCAATATACATCAGATTAGTTAGTATAATATAATATGGATTCTCTACCCTGGCCAAAAGGTTTATATATATTATTATTATTAAATCCGAGTAGCCGCGAAACAAGCCGCAAAGCGACGAGCGCGAACAAGGGTGTCTTCTATCGCTCGCTGCGCACACCACATTTCCACGTCGCCACAGGCTAATTCAGTAGAATAAAGAAGAAACAAGAAGGGACACCTCTGACCAGATGTACATTGTACATAGCGATTAACACCCACGCCCATTTGTGTGCAGTCTAGTTTATATTTCGCCATTGTAATTTCTACTTACGATAGCTCCTGCAGGGCCCTGTCCTCCAGTCGGCCCCTCTGGACCAGCATCGCCCTAAAACGATCAACTGCTTGTTAGGTACAACCAGTCAACCACGTTACTATTTATTACACTTTTTCCAAAAAGCAAATACATCTACAATAATAAAAAAGAACAATGGAGCTGAAGGCATCCAAAACCGTCTAGGCACCAGACTGGGGATGCTCCGAAGATGTACGATATTACACCATAACTATTTTGTCGTTCTTTTTATTCTTTGGCAGCAAAAGGGAAATAGCCATTCTACGATTTTAGAACGTGATCTATAGTGAAAACAAATTCATTTTTTTCAATTGGAATTGAACGCTTTTTTAACTTGTTTAGCTGAGGATCGCCCTGACACCGAAAGAGGACTAAGTCTCACAAATTCATTTCTTAATCGATGTTGTCCTCGCCTTCGCCGTTGTGGTTGCTTAAACGCCCTAGTATTCGAGGGCAAAACACACTTACGAAGCCTCCAAACTCTCCTTCTTTACCAACTGTACCACGAGGACCTAAGGCGCCATTATTCCCGGGAAGTCCTTCACCTCCGGTTTCACCCGGAGGTCCAACATCCCCCATGGGGCCTGTGTCGCCATCTTGTCCAGGACTTCCTTTGATTCCTGGTTTACCAGGTAAGCCAGGGCTGCCAGTCGCGCCTTTAATACCCTGAAATATGTTATAAAGACAGTCTTAACAGTGCTGAACGAAAGAGCTAACGGAAATAAAAGCGCCATCATTTTTTGTTCTTCTTAGTGATCCAGTTCTATCCCTCTATCTGTCACGCTCTTTACTAACCCATTGAGTTAAGATGTTATAGGCGCTACACGATTTTCTCGTAAGAGTCTTCTCAAACCTGACAAATGACACACGTACCTGCCCTCCAAATGAGCCGGCTGGACCTTCCTTGCCTTCCAAACCCTACAAGAAAATACTCAGTTTATTACTGTGGTTATAACAGACAAGTTGAGCTTAGCGATTCATGCAACTGTCAGTTGCAGATTCAATATCTGTGGTTGACCATGGCAAAGAGTAGCTCCATCTACATGCACCTCGCAGCATTTAACCACTAAGAAGAAGCTGTGACTCTTACTCTCCTTAGTATAAAGGCAGTAAAAGTCAATAAACAACTAATACCTATTCAAATTATACACTTAGCGGAAATAGAAAGTGTAACTTTCAGAGAAAGAAAGAAAAGTTGTGTCCTTACTTGAGGTCCGGGATACCCGGGTCGTCCGCTAAGGCCAGTGAAACCATTAATTCCCTAAATTTACAAAGACAAAAGTTAAATATTAACCTCTTACTAACCGAGTGCAAGGGCCGTACCGGGGAATATGGGGCCGAGGTCGTGGCAATAAGGACCGAGCGCAGCGAGGTCCGTACAAAAACGACCGAGGTCCAACATTCCCCAGTACGGCTGGAGCAAGAAGTTTATCCAAATGAGCCGGCTCGTGCATACTTCTTAAAAACGTACTTTCGTTGACTGTAGAGAAACAATAAAAACGTACCTTGCAGCATGAAGAAAGTCTATAAACATACTTATGATTTTAGTTGACTCACAGTTTGTCCATCTGCTCCTGGTTTTCCCGTAGCACCTGAAAACCCCTACAAAGTCAAATGAACTGATAAGCACAAGACACTTAGAATGACATTTTTTACTATAACTGCAGAAATTCTCGCGCGCTCATTGGTTTTAAAAATGGACATACACATCAAACGACGTAGCCGGATGGCGCACGCGGTTACTAAAACAAATTGCATCCAAATGGGACTCGTTTGAAAAGAAAATCATCAACATTAGTCCGGGTTGATTCAACTTTAATTGAGTTTGGCGTGAAAATCGCTGAATGGAATGTTTACCGTGTTCTGCCAAGGCACTACGAGTGGGCTAAACTTTGTAGTAATTCATCGGGTTTTCATGAGTATCCGAATGGAAAAAGGTTTCTGCATCTTGTCTTTGGTTTTCTTTACGCAGTTTGAAGATTGTGACGCTATAAATTTTGAAATCATTTCCGCTGAAAGAAGTTTAGGTTTCACTTGCACCTTTACTTAGCTCGCGAAGGCAAGTCTACTCTTAATCCTCAGTTTGGCTTTTTGTTATCAATGGTAAAACAAATTGACGTCATTTTTTAAGCATGTGTCCTGTTATTTAAACACGAATTTCTCCATCACAT
Source organism: Blastomussa wellsi (assembly GCA_947652115.1). NCBI lineage: Eukaryota > Metazoa > Cnidaria > Anthozoa > Scleractinia > Plerogyridae > Blastomussa > Blastomussa wellsi. The sequence continues at coordinate 25,899,932 of OX393566.1, read as the reverse complement.
TAGGGAGCTTAAGCAATGACGACGGCGACGGCGAGGACGACGTCTGGTTAAAAATGAATTTATATTTTACGCACAAATCTCACACTTGCCTTGATTTAATTGGTGCATCTATCGCTTGCCTTTCAAACGTAGCTCTTGTACAAAATATAAGGACGGTGTTTATTTTCAAAGAGAAAAACGGAAATTTAGCCTTCACGTTCTCCAAAGTACTCAGAATTTGGTCATTTCACGTTAGGGAGCTTAAGCAATGACGACGGCGACGGCTAGGACGACGCCTGCTTAAAAAAGAATTTATATTTTACGCACGAATCTCGCAATTGCCTTGATGTATTCGGTGCATCTATCGCTTTCAAACATAGTTCTTGTAGAAAATATAAAGACGGCGTTTATTTTCAAACAGAAAAACGAAAATTTAGCCGTCGAGGTTCACGTTCTCCAAAGTACTCAGAATTTGGTCATTTCACGTTGTTGTTTTGCAGAGGACGGCAGAGAAATGTACAAAGAATTATAACGCACGTGCAGAGCTATTGTACTGCTCATTAAATATTTTGTTTTGCGACGTTCTCGTTGACGTTGCCGTCGTGGTTTGCTTAAGCTCCCTGTTGTTTGGAGAGGACGGCAAAGAAATGTACAAAGAATTAAAACTCACGTGCAGAGCTATTGCCGGTACTGCTCATCAAATATTTTGTTTATCGATGTTGACGTTGACGTTGCAGTCGTGGTTTGCTTAAGCTGTAAATATACTGCAGACGTAACTCGTCTATCGCCTCGTAACGTCCATACTTTTGACAATGTGATGACGAAATTGATTATTAACAAAGACGGACAGACACATTACGCGGTACGATACATGACGGACAGGTTGTTTTGCAGGATCGTGGGTCCATTGGGTCGTAGTATGTTCTAAGGCGCTACATAGATGATGGATTTAAATTGACTGATCTGAGGGGTGCAAGAAAGTTGAAGGTCACTTGCTGAGGTGTTCCTGATTCTGGTGGTTGTACTGAAATAAAGGCCTCTGAAAAGTGACATCATTACATTTCCTTCGAAAAAAGTGAATAACGTTACAGTTTCTATTAGATCTGGTAGTGCGAGATTAGATCTGGGAAGATGACAACTAAAGAAAATATTTCTCACGTGCTCTCATTGGCTACTATAAATATTACTCGCTGTCTAGTCATGTCTCATGCGTGTTTATAAATCGCAATGTAGGCCTCCTACTTTTAATGCACCGTTAAACGGGTTTTCGGCTACCTTTATTTTTCCGCTTAAGAACCAGTTCACTATGTCGCCCTTGTTGCCCTACCCGTAAATCAAACTTACCATTTCACTAAGTTACCCTCGTTGACCTACCCTTAAATAAAACTTACCAGTTCCCCATCCTGTCCTTGTTGTCCTACCCTGCCGGACGCTCCATCTCGACCCGTTTGGCCAACAGAACCAGGAGGACCCAATTTTCCTACTTCACCCATTGGCCCCTAGCAAACAACAAGACTTAGTTACAGTCGTTATTTTCAAACATAAAACCGAAAATTTTGCCGTCGTGATTCCTGTTCTCAGAAGTATTCAGAATTTGACCATTTCACGTTGTTGTTTAGCAGAGGACGGCAAAGAAATGTAAAAAGAATTATAACGCAGGTGCTTAGCTATTGTACTACTCATTAAATCTTTTGTTTAGCGAGGTGCTCGTTGACGTCATCGTCGTGGCTTGCTTACGGTCCCTATTAGGGACGACGGCACGACGGCAACGCCAACGACAACGCCAACGACAACGTCCACAAAAAATGCATTTAAATTTTGCTTAAGAATCTCGCAACTATCATAATTTGTTTAGTGTGATTATCAGTATCAGCGCTAATTTCTACTTGCATTTTTCAGCGCTTATTTAATTCAAACGAGAAACATGAAAAACTAGCTGCGGTTCACGTTCTCAACACAACTCAGAATCTAGTCATTTACGTCACTGTTTTGCAGAGGACGAATAAGAAATGAGGAAAGACAATAACGCAAGTACAGGACTATTGTTCTGCTCATTAAATCTTTTTGTCTGGCGACGTCCTCGTTGACGTCGCCGTCGTGGTTTCGTAAAGTCCCTAATCAAGTGAGAACGACGCCCGGGGAGGAGGGGAAGAGTTCGACAATCCACGTCAAATTTGAGCAGATTGATACGATTGACAGGTGAATAGAGGGGGTAAGTTTCTAAAGAAACTGTGGTGCTGTGTCGGTGGGAAGTATAACAATATAATTTGGTTTTATCAACTGGGTTGATAATGTGAATTGGCCACTGTAAAGAGATTCAATTGCTGACGTTTCGAGCGTTAGCCCTTCGTCGGAGCGAATCCAATTGGTGGCCAATTGACATTATCAACCCAGTTGATAAAACCAAATTATATTGATACGATTGACAGTCTATTTTGCCAAGTACGGAGACAATTGGTTTTCGTTACTTGTTACGTAATGTGCATGGTCTATAATTTCATGATCTGCGGTCAGAGCAAGACGCTTTACTGTCTTTACTCCCAGTCTCTCTCAACCCAGGTGTATGAATAGTACCGGCCAATTTACTTGCTGGGGGTAACACTGCGATAGATTAGTATCCCATTCAGTTACATTGGGTTTAAAAATAACCTTAGTCGCTTCATCTTAAAGGGACAATATCATGTGGGGCCGACGTTTTCAAGTTAGTCATTTAGAAACGATTTGAGCATTGACGAGGCGTTGTTAGAAGTTTAAAGTTAGCTAATTTTGACCAAAAATCGTTATAAACCCCGTGATACTTCCCCTTTAAGGAACCTTGGATAATTAAGCGCCAGCCTGATGGGGCACTAGACTCGCAAGCAGACTTAATTACTGTAATATTAACTTATGGTTGTCACTTACCCTGGTACCTCCATACCCTTGAGGGCCAGGCTTTCCTTTCGGACCAGGGGGTCCCTTAAAGTTAACATTGTATATTTCTCGGTTAGTAACACATTTTTGCTATAAATCCTCCTTTATTTTTTTTTTTTTTTGGTGCGTTATCTCTTTGAAAACACGGCCGACATCATACCTTCGCGTGGTCGCATATCTACAAACTCTGAAGTTGAATACATAGTGCATTTTTACCGTGAGGACACTTGACATTTATTTTTACATTTATCCATTATCCAATGTTAGCCATTCATAATTATAAACAGAAGAATCAGTTTTCTTAGGCGCTGAAAAAACTTATCCTTTGGTCTATGTCAAGAGCTCTCATTGGATAATCATAACAAAAAATGTAAAAACAAATGTCAAGTGTTCACGGTGTGAGTGTCCGTACTGTAAACTTTTAGCTTTTTGACACATCTTAATTAACGAGGACCACCCTAATTAACTTAGAGTTGCTAAAAAAATAGGGGCTCACGACCTCGCTTTTGAGATAATTGTAACATGCTTGGGAGAACACCCTAACTCTGAAAAATCGTGCTTCGTTACCGAATATAGCTACAGTGTCTGGAAGTCACCCGTTCTACAGCCGCCGGATGGCAGGATTTGATTTCACGTGGGCAGAAAACTTGGAATTGTTAAACTTCCCACATTGATTGTTTGTTAATTTTTTGAGAATTGTAAATAAAATCTGTCCATGGAAAAAAGGAAGGGACCACCGAGAGTAAACTGCAAGCAAAGTTAAGTCAACGGCTTCTGGCCCTTTGTGTGTTTAGAATTATTTTTCCACAGCGCGCGCAACATTTCGACACGAATTGCGCGTGCAGTAAGGATACGCAAATCAATTAGCGTTCTAAGTGATCATGTTTCTAGTGTGAATACAACCGTTTCTGATGGGACCTACTCACATCATCTCCATCTGGGCCAGGCTCACCCATCAGCCCTGGGAGACCTTCGAATCCCTACAACATGCAAAATGAAAAGCGATAACAGCAAAAATTATATAATATAATTTACCTGACTTCAATTTGGGTTACCTTTCGTTACATTTCGTTATAGGGACTGACTACCTTGTTTTTAGAGTTATGACAATCATTCTAAGACTGCTTTATTACTCTCTAATTTCCTTTCTCATACGATACCGAGGTTTTGCATTTATTTAACTGATGAGGACATATTTCAGTGAAAAAGCAAAACAACATTGGTATCTTCAAATACAAATACAAATACTTATTAATTTATTTGATTTAGTTTGACAGTAACTTATGTAACAAAATACAAAAAAAAACTCAGGTACTGTACACAGATTACCAGCGCGCATTTGACAATACCGACGTAAGAATACAGAAGATAGCAATTAAATAATGCTATATAATAGTGATAATAATAGAGATATCCTACTTGTTGTCCATCGTCTCCAGGATTTCCTTGTCTGCCTGGTAAACCAAACTGTCCCTGTAAAAATGAGAAAGAAAAATTTGAAGATCTCAACTCGATAGTAATGTCTATGATCCACTCAAACCATCTTTGTTCATGCGATCGATTAAGCAATAAACCGAGAGGTTGGGTTTTGACTTTCAAGTCTACCCCCAATGTGTGCTTCTATGGGTCTTTTAGGGGTCTGAGCCCCCTCACAAGCATTCTGTTTCCCGTCAAAAAAATGCCTTGGCAATAACAATTTTAAACCTCCTGGTCTCAATGTTTCCTTACTTCGTATCCTTTAGGTCCTAAATCCCCTTCTGCTCCAGGTAATCCGAGCTAAAAGACAGAAGAAAACCAATTTAATAAAAGATTATGGCAATGCATTCACTCAGGCGGTCTTGACTGAAATGAACAACAGCCACGCCTTCGTTTTTGCTGATATACGGGATTTTCGGTTTTATAATTAACGCGCACGCGCAGAGTGTCTGTTGTAAACGAAGAGATCGTGAACCGTGACCGTGGACTGCAAGAAGTTATTTAGAAGACACCCAATAACACAACTTCAGGCGAAGCAAAAGTATTTTGCTTCAAAAGGCAATTTTCATAGTTTCGATGCTTCATTGCGTCGCTGACTGGAGTCCTCTTAAACATGAGATGAGCAGCTCACCTTGGCAGCTGGTGAATCAGGAACTACATTGACTTGAATCAAAGGCCCTTTCACTGATGGTATTCTCTAAATTTGAAAACAGAATTCGTTTAGACACTAACTGTATAACACAGTGTTACGTGAAACAACTATACAAGAAGGGCCTAGTGGTCAGGGCGCTGGACTTGTAATCAGGTGGTCCCGGGTTCGAGTCCTCCTCCCTGCCACTAAAACGGATTTGTCTTCGGTGGTCCCGAATTCAACTCCTCCACGCTTTGTAGCCAACTGGTCTGCCTCCTGCCAGTTGGGATTTTTAAGAACTTTCTGTTTCATTTACAAAAATTGTTTACGTATTTACAGTGTCCCCAATTAGCAAAGTGGTGCCAAATACATTGATACTTAAATAAAGTTATTATTATTATTATTATTATGCATGAGCGGGCCAACAATTTAGCAACAATTCCTTGATTTTTCTATAATGGTCGGCCTTAGGTAACCTCTTCTTCCATACATTTCGTTCGCCTATGTTTATTGGATCTTCCATATTTCCCGCGCATGGCGCATCCCTCTCGTTGTTAGAGCACTGCTTACAAAGCCACCTGTTCTCGATACAAACTATTCTAGGTAACGGTTTGACCACCTAGAGTATTTCGGACACATGGCGGTACCCGAATTTGTTGTGTTGATAAAATGTTTTATGAAAGCGCAACCTGCCTCTAGAGCGTTATCGTTAACTTAATCGTTCTTTGGATTTAATTAAGGCACCCATCCATTTGATTGACAGCAGCTGAAACCTGCTGGGAGACTCTTGTTTTTTTCCAAAGCTGAACATTCTGAACAATCACAGACTGGCTCTGGTATGCAAATCGTTATGCCGCTTGAAATGAGCTCTACTTACTGGTAAGCCTGCGGCTGAGCCGGGAGGTCCGGGGGGGCCCGGGCGGCCTGGATCTCCTGAGGGACCCTTTACGCCTTTTTCACCAGGAAGACCCTACGTAGTATAACAAGCACATAGTTTATTTTATTTTATTTCTTTATTTGCCACAAACATTAAGAAAATAAATTACAGTTGTTTACAACAATCTGAGAGAAATAGTTAATTATGATAATATTAGGAATAAATGAGGCGAGGAAACGCACTAGAAGCCCGAAGCTTATAAACCTAGGTTCCTCACACGATGTAGAAGATGGAATTAACTTACCTAAAGACGGGCGAGTTTAATTTAGTTTTCTGTCGATGAGGAAGCTAGTTTTTTTTATGAAGTCTTGAATATCTGTACGATCACGGGGTAGGGAGTTCCAGACCTTGATCCAAGGATCGTAAACAACTACGATTGCAACGCGAACTCCTTAATAATATTCACTTGTTCAATTATATCTTTATCGGTGCATAATGTTTTTTTAATATTAATAATTACCTTCGGGCCCTCGGGTCCTGTATTGCCGCGATTGCCCTGTGTTCCTGAGAACCCCTGAAAATATCATTGATAAAGGATGAGACAATATCGTAATTTTCAGGTGATGATGGAAAATAGTTGAGCGCTCTACCCATCGGAGCTACAGAGAACTCTTGGTGCATGAGCTAAGCTATTTCAGTCCACACGCACATGCAGACTGCTTAGATCAGCAATGTCGAGTGCGACGAAGAATGAAAGGTGGTAAATTTTCAGCTCAATTTAATTTATTGTTTCATAATGAACGCAGAGGACGATAACTGGTTAACTACATTCACTTCCGATTTCATTACATTTGGTAACAAAATTCAAACAGTGCCATTTTCAGAAAATTGAAGCAGCCAGCCCTGTCTGCGATTTCTGACGTGTATAAATGTTGAAATTGCCAACACAATAGCAAGCCCTTTGTTACTGACCTTAGCTCCTTTGGACCCTGGATCGCCCGGGGGACCATAAACCTAGCAAATTCAAACACGCAAAATTAACGCCGCTAACATACTTCGCATAGAGCTGCTCATTTTAACTGTCCAATGGGGGACAGATATTTCAAATTAAGATGAAGGGAGGGAACGAGGTAAAGATGGCTGCAGTAGTGGATCAACATAAGCGAGAGTCGCCTTTAGTCGAAAGACGAAAATTGGGCAAAGTAATTTGCCATTGGCAAGCATCAGAGCCAACAGAGTCGAGGGTACGAGGGAGCTGCATGGCATCCCTTATATTAGTAAGAACTCAGCTGTGTTCGATTGGAAATCCGTAAATCTGAACCAGCATGCAATAGATCACACTTTCTAAGGGTTTACCGCAGTAATAAAACCACTACTCACCCTCGTAGTCTAATTGTTAATTATATGCAAGCAAAACAGAAGCAAACGTAAAATATTTGCTTTACTTACCGTTGTCTCAATAGATCCTGATGAGGAAACAAAAGTAAGAAAATTTAAACATTTAATGAAATAAACCTGATGAAAAGCATCTAAGTTTCTTTAGTCGCTCAATTCTTTTGCGCTGCTTTGCAAAGATCCTTATAGCGGAGCTCCGAAGGGCCATAGAGCGGAGCACACCATACCCATAAAAGTTGGAGAATCATGAATGCATAAAATTGAAATATGAGAACCCATACACCTTATTCCAAAATGGCTAACATCTTCATATTCTTTAGTTGTATTAAAATTAGCCCTTCTTGCCTCGTTTTTTATCTTGAACGAAGCAACGAGGGCCAATTTGTTCGTGCATAAATCAGCGATCATTTTGGAATAAGGTGCATGCAGTTCATTTCTCATGGTCAAAATGGCTGGCGGGATGGCTCACGGGCGCATGCGCCATACGTACGTTTTAAACGACGTCGCCCAACACGGCGGCCATGCTCCAGAAACAGTTCGACCTGGTATTTTACCATAACTTCAGAAATTCTCGCGCGCTCATTAGCTACTATGGAGCTCCACTTTTAGGCTTGGCTAAATCTACATATTAGTGCGCCTCAATGACTGCGGCTTGGCTGAAAGTTTTCGCGCGTAAATTACAACCGATCTGTCGATTCCAATACCTAAAGTCTGAAAGTGTGAAAGAATTTGAACCCGGAACCTCGAGCACCGAATTTCAAGTTCAATACTCTAACCACTCGGTCACGCTGCAGTCAGGGCGCGGAAGGGAGCTTCCCGGGACTAGACTCATTGGCCATTTAATAGATGCGAAGGTACAATAAAATAAACTAATTGGGCAGTCTAAATGACGACCGCGGTTTGACTGTCTGTGCAATGTTTTAAAAGAGTTGGCTGCTGCGTAGCTACATGACATGTATCAGGTTAGAGGGGGTAAGTTTCTAAAGAAACTGTGGTGCTGCGTCGTTGGGAAGTATAACAATATAATTTGGTTTTATCAACTGGGTTGATAATGTCAATTGGCCACCGTAAAGAGATTCAAGAGCTGACGTTTCGAGCGTCAGCCCTTCGTCGAGCGAATCATGCAAGGAATTGTGCGTCGTGTGTTTTTATATACAGAAAGATGGAGCTTCGCTATTGGCTGGTGCCAGCACTACAGTTGTAGTCAGCACTACAAACGTCACAGAGAGAAAACAACGATATAATTCCATTCACCCTCACATTTCACCCTCACAACCACGCAGTTAAATCCATCATTCTCAAAAACTTTAAATTGCTTCAAAATGACCCCGACATTGGTAGAATCTTTTCGAAACCTCCATTAATTTCATTTAAACGCGACAAAAGCATAGGTAACTTTTTAGTCAGAAGTGCATTCCAAACTAGTGATCAACCCGGAACTTTTAAATGCGCTCGCGCACGATGCAAAACATGCCCTTTCATTCACAACGTTGACAAAATATCGGGACCCAAGCGATCTATCAAAATCACGGATCAATTCACCTGTACCTCAGCCAATGCCATCTACTGTATAACTTGCACTCTTTGCAAAAAGTTATACATCGGCGAAACAGGGAGACGACTTGGCGACCGATTCCGAGAACACCTTCGTGACGTAGAGAAAGACGACAAAAATGCATTGAAACCGGTCGCGAGACACTTCAATCTCCCAAATCATTCTAAGCAACATATGGCAGTCTGCGGCCTTTCCCTTCACCAAGGAAACACGGAAAGCCGTAAATCTCTAGAACAAAAATTTATTTTCAAATCGGCACTCTTAATCCTCACGGTATCAACGAACGCTTTTCACTCAACTAATTTATTCCGAAGTTTTCACGTTACCAGGCACCAGCCAATAGCGAAGCTCCATCTTTCTGTATATTAAAACACACGACGCACAATTCCTTGATTCGCTCCGACGAAGGGCTAACGCTCGAAACGTCAGCTCTTGAATCTCTTTACGGTGGCCAATTGACATTATCAACCCAGTTGATAAAACCAAATTATATGTATTAGGTTACTTTAGTTAACCAATGTTTCCCTGTAAAAAATGACATCGCCGGATTCAGCGTAGCTCCGCTGAATAAACAAATCGCGCGCGGGCAGCGGAAACACGACCTTGAGCCTGCGAAGGCGGCGAGAAGAATGGGGCAGGCACTTTTCTCTGCCCCATTCCTCTCGCCGGCTTCGCCGGCTAAACAACGCAGCTACGCCACACATGCGCGAATTATTTAGTGAGCCTGCTCGCAAGCTAGAGTCAGTGTTTAAATTCGACAAGTTTACTCACTTGGACATAATGCATTCGCTACTTTAAAAACCAGTGAAGGCAGCTCACGAGCGTCTTGAACAAAGAACATATCTTCGTTTTTGAGTTTCTCTAGAGTACTGAAACCGACCTTTCCTGCACCAATTGTATAAATCTCAAAATTCCTTGCTTTCAGTTTGTTAGCTGGTATAAAAGGATCGCCCGGAGGGGTTTGTTTGCCATCGGTTATAATAAGAACAACCTGTACGAGATATATAAAAAAAAGATTGTTAATAATAAACAGCTCTTTTGAAATGGGGGGAGCAGGGATGGGGCAAGGATGAGCATTCGCCTCCCAGCAATGTGGCCCGGGTTCGATTCCCGGACCCGGCGTTATATGTGGGCTGAGTTTGTTGTTGCCCCGAGGGTGTATCTCTGGGTTCTCCGGTTTTCCTCCCTCCACAAAAACTAACACTTCCGAATTTCAATTCGATCTGGAATACACGGCCACAAACAGTTATTATTATTATCACTATTATTATTATAAAAATCTACGTTAGTGTTCTCGAAATGTAGGGACAGGTGTTGGGAAGCGAGACTACATGTAGATTAACATCATTATGTTTCCAGATGGATCCAGCTTTATAGCAATTGGATAGACTTTTCGATCACACGGGACTTAGTATCCGTAACGCCTATCCACTTCGCACTGGGTCCGATCCATGGACCTGTGAAAAAGCAGGTCCGGTTTTGTCACCACTCTGCACAGGTAGCCTGAGCTCCATTGGGAGCCAAAAACATAAAACATTGCGCAACATCGTAAATATGATAGTTTATATACGAATGTAACGATCGTCCGCTGGTACAAAACAGTTCGAAATATGGGAACGAAATTGTTACTTCTTCTCCGCTGTGTCCGCTGTGGGAGACATTGGAGTTTACGGTATTGCGTTTTTCAAGCGGTATGTGGCTGCCCCCGAACGTCGTACTACATCCGAAGGAATTTTTTTGGCATTCGTGAAAGGCAAACAAAGAAATATTAAAACAAGCTAAAAACGGAAAACTCTTTTTACAGCAAAGAGCCCAAAAGCGTAACTTATTTTAATTTATTCACATTCCTTCAAATGTGCAGACTATGCAATCAGAATCCGAAGTATGGTTTTTCTTGGCTTCTGATTGGATAGTATGAGGACACGATAGAATGTGAATAAATTTAAAGTGGCACGGCACTTTTGGCCTTCTTGCAGTAAGAGTATTTCTAAATAAAAAGAAATATAGATTGTTTTCACGTGACGTCACGGCGGCCATGTTGGTGGACTAGAACAATATTTCTCTCGTCTGGGAACTAAACTCTATTTTTATGCAATTTTGAGCAACAATTTTGTACTGTTTAGTCCACCAATATGGCCGCCTTATCACGTGAATGAAAACCACCTATTGATGAGCATATTTCACCTTTCGTATATCATCTGGTCTGTACTGTAGTTTATCATTTGCATCGTTCAATCCCATGTGCATTTGGGTGTTGGCAAAAGGTTTAGGTCCAGGGAGTGCAAGTGCTCTGTTAATAGCGGCGGTCTCGTCTTGCCCTTGGTCGAACCCAAATGCGACTTCGGAATCTCCGCCAAACTTTATCACCGCAACATGAGTCCCCGAGGATGATACGTTCACTTGGCCAATAACTCCAGCTACAAACCTTCGGACATCATCCCAGGCGTTTGTGATACTCCCGGAAGCGTCCACAACGAAAGCGAGGTCAAGAATGCATGGATCGTCTAACTTCTCTGTTTGGCATAAAAAATGCGATGGCATAAAACTTAATAAAAGTTAGAGTCAAAGAACCTTTCAAAAAATTTAATTGAAAACAAAACGGTGGTCTCTTCGCTTAGCTTGCCGGAGAAGACGCTCTCTGAGAGATAAAGAGCGGAAAAAACCTCCAGCTTGGCCTTCCAATTTTGATTCGACTCGCTCCGCTGAGCGATTTTATTCGCCATTTACCACACAGGAAAGCGTCAGGCTGTTCCGAAAAATGTATTTTACGAAAACGCCGATGTCTACTTTTTTCGTGTAGCTTGAAAACGCTCTTTCCAACTCTAGCTTATCTGCGAAAGGTTTTTGGTAATATCTTATTGAAAACCCATTTAAAAATTCTCTCCGGACATTTCCACTTTTCTAAAAAGCCAAAAGGATACAATAACAAAACCAGAAGAAATCCTGGAGTGGCGCGAGTATCGTGAACATTCATAGCGGTAGTTGATTACGAAATTGTTTAGCTAATAGCTCGAGACCGTTGAAAAAAGTTTCTTGGATTGTAAAATGCCCGGCCTGGTGAGCGAAGTTTTGCTGGGGGGGATGGGCGCTTTGATACATCACATTGCCTACGTTTATTATATACTTACAGGGTAGAGGTGCGCTCAAGAAGGCAGTTGCGTTAGACGACAAAGCAGCCTCTACAGGCCATTTTGTTCTATAACAGACTTGTTTAGGGATGTAACGAATATTTACAGACGGTGGACATTTCGTATACAGTTCGCGTCCCCTTTGCTTAATTTTCAACAATTGCGCTCTATCCGTTCCCTCTTAGCATGTACTCCGAGGTCAGTAAAAAAATATAGGTAGAACGTCATTACGTG
>OX393566.1:25835247-25882747 GCA_947652115.1 Blastomussa wellsi | reverse complement strand
TGAAAGTTTCTAAGCATATGATCGTGGCTTAACCTCGGATGGGAGTACTCCAGGAAGATTTGCCAAAAGACGCTTTTTCTCCGTCTTCTCAAGGCACAAGTAAAGAAAATAAAGTTAGTAAGTTTGGGATTAACAGACCTTTTGGTTCTTTGGAAATACACACGTGGCACCCCGTTGGAAGTCGCAATAAACATATTCTGCGTCAAAGGCACATCCCTCGTTTGGATCAATCCAATATTTACCTTTAATAGAAATATTGACACGCAATTAAAAGTTATTCTTTGGACATGTCTGTTATTAGTGATATATAATCATTAAGCGACGGAGTACTCATGGTGAACAGGGCCATTTACAAGGTAATACGCGTTCTTCATACTGCTAGGATCAGCGATGTCGAAGCGTAATTTGTGGTGATAAATGAATAAAGATGGTAGATCGTTTCGTACAAAATCTTTGATCAAATTCCAGATGACCTATCCCAATGAATACACACATAAAAGTAGTAATATTGCTGCCTTTGTCGTTTCTGTTTTAGAAGGTGCACTAAAGGTGAGGCAAGTGGATTTATAGGGGCAGAGTTGCTATTTTATAGTTTTATATCATAAACGTGTGATTTTGCGGCACTGCAGGTAACGAAAACCTAGAGGATGATTTGCACGGTTTAGTCCACTTACCACTAGGAAAATCAGGATGTTCAAGATGAAGCTCTCTGCAAGAACGTGCTGGATATAGTCTGGTACCGTTTTGCGTTTTGTAGAAATAAATAACATGGCCAAGGCCCTTCAAATAATCTAATGTGGCAGTAGATTCCCCTTGCTAGAAAAATAATGAGAACAACGTAAGGATTTAAGTAACAGCACATAGGTGTTTCAGAAGAGGAAGTAAATGACTGGCTCATAAGTAAGTAGTAAATGGCTGATAGCATTCCAGATATCATTTCCGATGTCCTTGCCCCAGCATGTAACGTACATAGATATAATACAAGATTTACAAGTGAATTCAATTTTTTTAGAGTGCAGATATCAACTAATTCTGGTAAAGCGTCTTTCAAGTTTGCAGGGCCCAAGATATGAGAATCTGTGCCCCCTGAAATTAAGCGTCTTTCATTTACTTCTTTTGGTTAATCAAAGTTGAATTCACTACTGGCTTGATGCTGAGAAAAATAATCTGGCCCCCTCTTGCTTTTAAACTTTAGGAAATAACAAATCTCACTAACTTAATTTTGTCTATGTTAATGCTGCCATTATTTCTATTTACTTAGCAATGGCGGCGTCCAACTAGAAAGCTCTGCTACTTTGGACGTCGCACACTTATTTACTTCTACATTAAGGCCTAATTTCATTCTTCTTTTGTCTCTTTGTTTATGATATAGATAGTGCATAAATACCTAGGATAGTGTGAATAAAGGATTGATTGATTGATTGATTGATTGATTGATTGATTGGCTCATAGCTCTCGCGGCTCGTAACTCCAGTTTCTGTAACATGAAGCGGCTAGGGGTATTGCTACTCCTCTGGGATGGGATGCTAGTCCATCACCAGGGAGGGACTTGACCCATTTTTGGGTATAGGGGTGCCGTTGGGTGTCCGAAACCTTGACCATGTTTAGGACCAAAATACCTCAAACATATACCCTGTTTACGAGAAAGATAAACGTTTTTTACTATGGCGCTAATATCTGGTTCTGAAAATGATCTTATGTTTACTGATGACTGGCTAAATACATACTGATGAACGTTTTTGATTTCGGATATGCTTAGAACTCGACGAAAGTCTTGAACCCATACCCTGTACAGGACGACTCCTTAATATCCATACCCTGTTTAGTTATATACCCTGTTCAGGACTGAGGGATCATAAACCATACCCTATCCAGCAGCACGCCCCCGTATAGCCCAGATAAGCGAGTACCAGGACGCCTCAACTATTCTCCGGTAAACATTTATACTCCTGGGTGGATAGAGGCACTGTGAGAACAAAAGCCCTTGTCTAAGAAGTTAGAACACAACGTAGTTAACGCGGCCAAATTTCAAACCCAGACCGTTGGAAACGTCACAAAAATGAGTTTTTTAATTGAAGAACATTCTCACACAACCAGGGGAGCTTTTTTTAAAACAAGAGTACCTCTTCTGTTGAGTAAAGTCTGAATCCTGGACCTTTATTTTGCAATAACTGATTTTCGTAAACCTACAAAGGAAAAGCATTGAAGCGTTACATTAGTTTTCTCCATGCCAGGAAAACACGTTTTCGTAAAATAATGAAGAACGCGATACATAACAGTGCAACCTACCCAACTTGTGGAAGCTTTGCCTGGAATACCCTGCATGGAAAATATATGTATAACACAGAGTTGATTCAAGCAACGGAAGGAAGAAGAACGGCACACCTTTCTCAGAATCGACAAGCTACGAAGGAGGAATGGGTTAGTCAGTCGCGAAAAAAATTACGGTGAGGGGAACTATTGCAATGCAGACAAACCTGTTCTCCGGGCGGTCCGGGTGGGCCGGGAAGTCCCTATAATAAATGCAGAACAATACGCTGAGACAAAATATGCAACACAAATGTGACGTCATATCACAGCAATCTTGTGACACACTGTGCTCTTGAAAAGCATCGCATGCTATCCTGGCGAAATAAAAATTAATCGACTTACTGGAAGTCCTTCAGGTCCCTGTAGGAAGAAAATGATATCGGCTATTAAACAAGAAATTCGCATACTATATTTCAAATTAGTGAACAGGTGATTAATTAACAGTTCGACCTCTGTCTATATTTGGGCTTATATTCTTGCAATAGTTATAGATCCATGCTAAAAAATCAGGAACGTTCTTGAGCGCCGTATTGATGCCCAATTAAAAAAGTGATAACTAATAATATAATAAAAACTAATAATTCATTTATGTGTTACTAATACAAAAAGAACGGGACATTTTGGGGTGTTCCTTTCATCAGGGAACAAAAGACTTGTACAGAGTTTGTAACTCAAAGAAAGAAATGCTGAAATAAGGTTGTTTGCCATTTTATGCTAAACCTGTTGTGTAGCCAATATACATTTCTACATCAACAGTTCATGTCCATTTCCGGTGGATTTATGGTCAGGAATTAATACAACCAGGGCAGGTATGATATCCATTAACACATGAAATAAAGCTTACCACACTTCCTCTTTCGCCCTACAAAACAAAACGACAAAACAGTGGTTAGTTCAACTAAATATTTGCAACCACGTGAAAAAACTAACTTCTAATGGTTGCTCAGTTGTTTGTTCTATTTGGACTCTTGCTTCCCGACTACTATAACAACATATTTTTTAATTTTTGTTTTAATACAAAATCAACACTGTTTACTTCGGCATTCTTATAAGACCTCGTAATTAGAGAATTGTACAGTACTGCGGTTAGCTGTTAAGCGAGCCTGTGTGTGCATATCATTGTGAAGAACTGTCTTTTCTCTGAAAGTTAATCGGCTTGCTTTAATTATGTAAAATACGAGAAATCGCATTCTCGCCATATCCCAAGGTGAAAAAGTAAAACTAGTCATGGGATGTTGCAGTTCCTGATTTTTGATTGGTTTACTGGCCATGGCATACGACCTCATATACCACGGAACATAAATAATTAATATGAGATCCAACGCGCGGTCATGATTTAATTGTCAATTAACAGTAATAAGGTGAACTTGACTTACAGGTCTGCCATGATCTCCTTGAGGCCCAATAGTTCCCTGAAAGATAATGACTTCTAAATACTCTATAAATATATTGCATCTACTGACATCAGCGAGTTAGATGACGGTTGTATATCCCAGAAAACATTTTCCAAAATTAAACATTGCCGAAATAATCATTAAATTAACGTTAGGGATGGAAAAAGTAAATGCTCCTGAAATTGCTATTCCACTGTAGATAGATAGATAACCTTTATTTATTCAAGGGCAATTCATCAGCTAATATAAGAACAATAAAATGCATTAAATAGATAAAATACTAGACCATACTAGAAAAACGAACTCAGCCAGTATTCGCCTCAGAAGAATGCTTTTCGTGTGCTCCAGATGTTTTAGCCTTAAAAGCAGAGAACCTTTGAAGACATGCTCCGGAAACGATGTTTTTTTTTATTTTTTCAAAGTCACAGCCATGAACACTGTGGTAAGATACCCGGTTGTCCTTTTCCAAATGACTGAAATGGATCAAGCTTGTTTGTAACGGTATGTGTACCACAGGGCCGTAGCAAGCCCTAAGGAACTTGTGGGGTGTGGGGAGACAAAGACGTAAATAAAATGTAAAAATATGAATTAGAAATAACCGACTCTTAAGCGATCTTTCTACAGAAACATTTCCATCCCAACACCAATAGATTTAGAGGAAATCACCCAGAGCAAATTAGAGCAATGTTGCATTGTGTTTGCCCATTACTAGGTTATGCGGCCCGTTGTTGCGGTTTTTTCGGAGTGTCCACGTACCGAAGAACCTTTATAAAATCATGGCCTTATAATTAGTCGAATGTCGCCTGTTCTAGGCTTCTAGGCATTCGGTCAGTTGTAGAGCAAAGTGAAGAAATAAAAAGACTAAAGAAAAGAGAGGGTTGGTTGTAGAGACGCAAGCCCCTCGTCTTTACTTCCACTCGACAAAGCTCCAATTGACCGAAGGTCTGAAAACGAATATTTCGAATTTTAGCACAGAAGCGCCCATTAAACCGGATTATCGGGTAAACAGCAGATTCAAGCAACAGAGACACACTACCTCTTCTCCACTGTAACCTTGAGGCCCAGGCATTCCTTGGGGACCCATAACACCCTAACGAAATAATCAAATAACAACATAAACAACATCCTTGACAATTCGCAAACGCTGACCGACAACTATCGTTACACGGCTCGTTGCACGTAAATCATCTGCGGTCTTCCTCGTGCTATATATATGAATTGTTACCTTTGGTCCTGGAGGGCCGAGACTTCCATCATGTCCGGGCTCACCTTTCATTCCCTAATGTACAATCGATCGTGAAGCAAATGATGAGATTTAGGATTTCGCTACAAAAGAACCTCTAGCCAGCAAAGGCACAGCCCTAAGTATCAGATCATGCGGCGAATTCAGGTTCAACATAAAACAGTTAACGGTTGATTGATCGATGTTGTTAGGCGGGAATGACAAAGAATATTACAAAGTTCTGTCTGTCAATGTGCCTTTTCCCAGGCACTGCCGCCAATTGCAACAACGATTGACAATCGAATCAAGTGAACGTGACACTGAATCCGCCTTGTGTGTTAAAAAATAGCAATGGGATAAATTATATACTTGGTTAACTTAAGTGTTAATCTGATCAGCATTTTACGGTAATTTAGTCTAATTTAGTACTCCTTACTTCCTCTCCTGGTACGGTAATTTAGTCTAATTTAGTACTCCTTACTTCCTCTCCTGGTACACCGGGCATCCCTGGGGCTCCAGTGAAGCCAGTGTCTCCCTATAAAGAAGATGAAAAGCCTACGGTGTCATAATTGGATGCACTTAATTTACCTCCTATCATCGGATGATGTGTTTAACTTAAACATTTATAAATGATAAAGCTTACTTTTAGCCCAGTTGTTCCAGTCTCACCCGCCTCGCCGGTCACACCCTTTATTCCCTGAAATATGTGGAAAATAGTAAAAAGCGTACCCAAAAAGTCGAAAAAACGCCCAAAGACATAGTTACATGAATGGCCGTTTTCACACTAGAGAGGGATAATCCGTCTAAGACGGGTTATCCGTCCAGCACGGATAATCCGTCCGAAAACGGGAAATCCGTGTGAGAACGGGACAATGTCCATTTTAAACGGATAATCCGTCTATCATTGTCCGCCTGATTTTCCGTCTATATTTAACGATTATCCTTCGAACTCGCGTGGAATATCACCTGATACTTAGCCGACGAGGCCGTAGGCCGAGTTCTAGAATAAGTTGGCTAAAATCAGGCGATATTCCGCAAGATTGAGCAGGATAACTGTTTTATTATCCGTCTGTTGTGTGAAAACGTCCAATGGAGACCTAAAAGTAATGATCTGCTTTGTAAAGATGCTTTCTTAAAAACTTGTCCTTTAAAATAGCAATATTAATTTGCTCTAGAGTCGAGAGTTTTTGGAATAGGCCCGTTTCGTGACCGGAGCTGAGAGTGACGTAATTTAAAACCCTTTTGGGCCCCAAAGTTAACAGTGAATTAATGCAGCAAGATCCCCACGAAAGTGCCCTTTTAACTGAAACTAGACAAAGTACATGCTCACTATATGCGCCGCTAATATTGTTGTATCAATTCAAAAATAGCCGTGAAACCACAGCCAAGGAGACGAAAGACAGACCAAAACATAACGATGAATAACTCAAACCTCTGGCCCCCTTTGTCCTATCGATCCCTCGTTTCCATCGGCACCAGTGTCTCCCTATAAGTAATATCATGTTTAGAGTAAAAAGAAGTGGTTCTCCAAAGACCCAAAACCAATAAGACAGATCGGTAACTGTAACTACCTGAATCGAAATTAGACAATGTACGAATAGAGCAAGGTAGTCGGCGCCCTTACCGGATCCCCTTGCTCGCCGGGTTCACCCTTTTCTCCGGATTGTCCTAAAGGTCCGAGCACTCCATGCATTCCAGCTTTACCCGGACTCCCTTGTTCTCCTTCGTCTCCCTGGGAATATCGTCATCGATAAATTGATAAAAGATAATTATTCGGATTGGGTTCATTACATGCAATGAAGTGTATAGTGAAACAGAGAGGCAACGGAAACAAGGAGTGAAGATTGAACTACTGAAACAGTATAATGAACGAAAAAAAGTATTTGTTGCCATGATTAGCTAAGAACCTTTACAAATCATGATTTTAATTAGCAAAATACCGTTGTCCATAACTGTCAGTGGTATTGTGCCGTGTCGTTCTATTTTTGATATTAAAACATTTGTATTTTTAAAACATTTGCTACTTACAATTTCTCCAGGTTCTCCCGTTTGTCCCGGCTCTCCGTTGTTTCCAGGAGTCCCCTGTAAACGTGGAAAAAGAGTCTTGATTATCCAAAATTAGCCTACAGGCTGGGGTTCTCAGTTCGGGCCCGTTAACAGTCGTAAGAAGAACGGCTAATGCTGCATACTTGCCGTGTGTTTTAATTTCAATTTAATTTTTGCACGTTGAGGCTCGCGAGATCCTGATTACTGTTAAATCACAGTAGTACAGTCGAGGGAACAAGTGGCAATTGATCACAAAATCCCGCCTCCGAGACAAGATTGGGCCCAGGTTGTTGGTCCCTGAAGTTGCTAAGCAACATGACGTGTTAGCACGCGAGAGTAACTTTCAGTGTGTTCGCGAACTCTTGGGGTAGTTTTTGATTCGTTTAAATTAGTCGGAGCTCCTCGCGTGCTTCTTCCAAAACTGTGACTTGTTTCCCCGACTGAGTAACAAACTCAGATAAACAAAAGAGAATGAGTCTGGGCAAAATTCTTAATCGTTTAGACAACAGCTACTTACAGGCTCTCCCATGATTCCTGTCGTTCCTTCTTCCCCAGCCGGTCCAGGGAATCCCTGCAAGTTTCATCACAAAGAAAAATAACGAAAACCCTTTACCCACGATGCTCTGTTTCTTAACGGTACTCAGAGAATCTAAATTTATATCCTTCAGTTTTAAAAATTAGCTATGGCGTAGTGCGTTTCCTGGTGAGTTTTGTCTGGTTAGAGGCAATGGTATCAGAGCTCATATACCATTGTATCCACTTCCGGTCTTTTTCGGGGAATAAAATAATGTATTTTTCGCAATATTTGTAAAATATTTTTGGGGCGATTAACTATTTGTTTTTAACTGTTAAATTGAGTCATTTTTGTCGGTTAGTAGTTAGTGGTTACTGATATTTCGCTCTTCTGCTGTTCCTGGTTTAGTTACGTCCATAAAAGTGATTTCGTAGCAACATAATTTTTTTTTTGCATTTTAGCCACGTGCTTGGTCGCGTTGTTGAAATCGTCAATTTGAGCGAGCAAATTCCACAAGCGCGCGCGTCTAGAGAAACATTGGCTAGGGGTGGGGTGGGTAGGGGTAAGGGCTTTCCCGAGGACGATAATTGATCTGCTTTTTTTTTCTTTACTTACTCGAAATCCTGGATCACCATTTGTTCCTGGTTTGCCTTCGGGTCCGCGGTCTCCCTGGAAACGAAAGCATAAGAATCGTATGATGAGTATATCGTATTCCTCGTCCTTGCAAAACCAAAGAATTGGGGGAAAGGAAGGATTGTCGTAAAGGTTCGGGCACTCCATACGCATCCAGCTTTACTCGAAATTCAGCCGGCTAAGCTCGAGATCAGTAGCGAGTACTTGAAATACTACTGTTCCTAGACTAGTGACACAAAGAAATGATTACCAATTCTCCATCCGCTCCCTGAGCTCCGGGTGTTCCTGAATATCCCGGCATACCCTGGACAAAAGAAATAAACAATGAAAGGAATAAACACATCGATACGAATGCATCGTGTCGTCGGAATGTCATTGGAAATTATTTCAGGATTCTTACAGGTCTGCCTTGATGACCTTTAGGTCCCGGATTTCCTACAGGTCCCATTTGTCCCTATTGAGAGAAAATACATGCAATCAATATGACACAAGAGAGACTTTGCCAAACAAATTTGATTAGTTACTGAACAAATGTCTGTATCATTCGGAAATTTCTTTATATTACGTGGTCCGAGAGTTTCTGAAATTAACAATTGATTCATGCTTAGCGTGCGTATATCGAGTTATGCTGCACGCGGGAAGTTTGGAGAGCACGAAAGAAGCGTAAGAGTTGCTCGAGACGATAGCCGAGAGCAACTCTTGAGTGTTCCCCAAACTTCCCAAATCTACCATAACTCGATGACGCACAGCTACAGGCATTAAACACTTGTGTCATAACATCGCCGGTGGAAATGTACATCAAAAAACCTGCACCAAAAAAAAAAATATGGCGAAGCGATTTGCTGACTTTATCATCGTAGCTTCATTGGATCATAGAGCACGCTTAAGTATACTGAATTTAATTGTGCGGCTCTGCTAGGTATGCTCTAATGAGAACTAAAATAGGTCTAACCATTTGTCCATCTTTTCCAGGTCGGCCAATCTCACCATTTGCACCATCCATACCCTGAGGAGGTTAAACAAAACGAAACATAACTTTAATTGCCATGACAAACATCTCTAAAACTGATGTGGCATGTTGCAAGCGAAATGTTGAAAAATTATTATTTACCGGTAGCCCAGGTGATCCTGGTTTTCCCGCCCGTCCAAATATTCCTCGGGCACCCTGCAGAAAAAAATTGACTGTCAAATACTTCAACAACAATTCAGACACACAAATGGCTTGGTGCCCTACGAGAGAATAATAGAAACTAAAACAACGGGAAAAATACCCCTGGCCCCAAAAGCAATTAAAGCAGCTGCTACACTGGAAGACCAGCACAATTTGAGAGTTATGAAATTGCCCGCAATGTGTACATACATGCATGTTAATTTAAGAGCTCCGTGATATCAGTTATATCCCTCGGTAAAAGTTCCTGGATATGACCGTCTGAATTTGTGACGTTTCTGCACAAAGTTAATTTTGTAGATCACAAAAAACATTTATTGTCTGCGATAGGCACACTTTTTCTACAAAATGGCATTTTATTTTGCAGTGAAATCCTGTTAGCACTGATGGTGCACTTGATGTGCTTAACCTAACGGCAATCTGTCAAGCGGAATTTATTTTGTGCTATATCAGTTCCCAATGTTTTGGAGTAGACTTTCTTCTTTCAATTTGCGGAATATAATTACACAAAATACTTGTGTTTCTTTTCTGTACAAACCTTTGTAGCATGCATCCCTGGTCTTCCTGGAACCCCTATTGGACCTTCAGGACCCTGAGGGGAAAAAATTGCAGGCGACTACGTTATCTACATTCCATTTTCTAGCACTGTAGGCCATCAAAAGTAAAAAGTTAAAAATATAAAACAGGGCTTCTTTTCCATGGGAATTTTTCGGTAATTTAATTAAGGTAAAATAGTCACTGCGTGCAAGTTATGCACCTATCAATGTTAAGCCCGAAGGGGAGGGGAGGGGGGGGGGTCGGGCTTAGGGTGGGGATTTTGACAATTTTTTTCAAATTCCCCACCCCGGGATAACATAATTGGCCAAAAGTATCAAAATCTTCCACTTCCCCACTATTAAAAATGGCGGCCATGTCAAAATTTCCGATCAAAATCCCCACCCTGTGGACAAACCTCACAGTCAAAGTCCCGTGGGTAGCCGGACCCCTCTCGGGCTTAACATTGATAGGTGCATTATTATTGGTAATAAAGAAAATGACAAGTTTGCATAAGAGAGGATGGCAACTACATGATTTCTCATACTGCTATAATCAAGTCGGCCTTATGTGCTACCGAGCACGAAGAGGATTAAGTAAGTAAGTAAGTATAATCCAGGGAAATAAACAATCATTTAACTCGTACCACCGTGCCAGGTGGCCCTTGGCGTCCTGGCGTTCCTGGGGGACCTCTTAGCCCCTAAAAGAGAGAAACAATAAAGTCTCATACACAATCTATCACATGAAGTTTATTATTAAACAAATAAATAGAACTCGAGCAACACAATTACTCACTACAGCTCCAGGGCGGCCCATATCACCAGGCTCACCTAGAACTCCCATGGAACCCTACAGATTTAACACAAAGTTGGCGTTAAATGATAGTGTGTTAAGTGAAAAAGGTGTTTGAAATAATCCATACATGAAGTGCGGATGTAGATGAAAATGAGAAATTAAGTTCGCAGTGAATTTCCAGTTAAAGCAATTGGAAACTTGAGATTCAGGACTTCAACGGGATAGTACGTTAGTATGATTATGATAAAGATGAAATGATCAGTTACAACATGCGCGTGTGACCAAGCAAAAATCGGAGTCCCCGACAGGATTTAGACCCATGACCTCTAAGATACCGGTTGGGCGCTTGTTAATTAGAAAAGGTGGTAAGGTAAAGCCTCATGCCTAGTGGCCCATACTGACGGAGCTTATTCCAGTTTCTGTAGCATTAAGCAGTTAGGAATATTTCTACTCCCCCTCCCCCCTGGATGAGATGCTAGTCCATCGCAGGGTTAAGCCCAGCATGATTTCGCCGGCACCTTTTTATACACCAGGGTGGGGAGAGGCACTAGGGAGTAGTGTCTTATACAAGAACACAACGCAGTGCCCAGGCCAGGGCTCGAACTCGGATCGTCCGAGTAGGTCATCGCGCCTCACAACTAGGATTAGAAGTATACAATGATGAACTAAAGTAAGGGATAATATATAATGGAGAAGCTATATAAATCTACAATCTTCAAGGCAAACATGCAATTCGAGCGATAATAGTATTGAAATGTTGTCGCCTTACAGGCATCGTCGAAATGTTGTTAACTCAGTGTCTACCAGCCAACTAGAAAACTATTTTAAAAAAGCACTTTACCAGTTTCATATTGCTCAGTATTGATTCCAGAATTATATATTTATTTACTATACGACTACTTTTTTTCTCTCTAGTTTTCTTTTTATCCTAAAATAAATGTACTTAAAGGGCATATAATTAGTTTACTATATTTTTGCCCTTTCCACTTCTTTTCACTGCACTTATGATGTTAAACCTATTCTATTGTTGTTGTTAAGTGGATAAATGAAATAATAAAAAAAAACTCAAAGTGTTCAACATAAACAAATTGAAGTAGCTACATGATATAATGCTCACCAGTTCCCCGCTCGATCCTTTTGTTCCGAGATCTCCCCTTTCTCCTTTTGCACCCTTGATAGGAAAATTAGAAAAAAAGAAAGATATATATGGGCATCGATAAATCAGTGCTCGATGCCAAAGCATTTTTCTTGAAAATATAATATTGGTTTAATTGCAATCTTAAGTTTTCCACCATATTTATCAATGTTTTCCAGGGCATTGACTTGCTCGATAAACACGGGGTGTCAACTCTAAGAAGGGCTGTTTCGGGAGAAAAACAAAATTCGTCCTTGAATCTGTAGTTTTTAATTTTCCGGGAAACACGAAGTAACGAGGAGTCGGAATCGGAGTCGAAACAATCAGAACGTTTCTATTTACACCCGATGCCGCTTATAACTCCGACGCTTATGGAATATGAGCCAGCGAAAATTAGACCCTCGGAGTTGCAAGTAGAAGCGTAAGAACAAACCAATCTCAATACTTGTTTCAGGAACTCCGAGTTCTTAATTTCTCTTTGCGTCACCGTCGACAGTCTAGTTTTCACTGGAACTTAAGCCACGGAGACAGTAACCGGACCCGGCACTCAGCTTACGACTCGAGCTCCGTCGCTTTGATTTTCAGTTAAGAAATAGAAAACATGTACCGTGTTTCTATCGAGTTATAGAAACACGAGTGGCAGTTTGGGAGAACGAGAAATGCTGTGGGAACACGAGCCGTAGGCGAGTGTTTCCACAGCTTTTTCGAGTTTTCCCAAACTTTCACGAGTGTTTCTATAATTCGATAGAAACACGGAGTACATATTTCTATTTCTTTTAGGAAACACCGCGACACGAAAAAGGAAAACAACTTGTTTAACTTTGATTATCAAAATGTAAATTCTCTTTGCTCGCGCCATCATTACGTCAACAGCTCGTGCTAGTTCTGTGTCTCCATCGAGTTATAGAAACACGATTTTTAACCAATCAGCGCGCGTATTTTCTTAGGACTGTTTTCTAATAACATATCGCACCGCAATTCTTATTGCATCTCTGACGCCGGCTATATGTCGACAGTGATTAAGACTAAACAAATCAAAATACCTTGGGACCAGATGGGCCTGAGAGACCTTGGGCTCCCTGTGGGCCTTCCGGGCCCTGGAAAGAAAGCGAAATAATATTTAAAACATGATTATACATGAACTGCAATTCACTTACATATACAAGGAGAAAGAGTCTTGAACGGGAATCGAACACAAAGTAACATATCAGTTGAAGACGAAGATAATATATCAAATACCATATGTTAAAACTGCAATAGGAGGTGAAAAATATGCTGCAAGGAATAAAAAAAGAAAAAGGCAGACAGACAGACAGACAAACAAACAGAAGGATGGAAGAACAAGCTAAATGAATTTTTTTTATTGTCAAAGTTCTTGAGTTGTTTTTGGAGAAAAAGTTGCAAATGAGTTTAATAACACGTGATTCGGTAAATAAACCTACTATGGATCCCGCCAATCCTGGAATTCCTGGTGTTCCTTGCGCTCCTTTGCGACCCTTGAAACATATGTAAAGTACACAATTTAGAAACAAGCCACTTAAGACGCCATTAATCATATTTCATGCCGCACTCTCTGGACAAGAAAGAAAGCCCCAGGGCGCTCCCAACACCTTGAGTATCAGCGCATTAATAGCATCTTTCATAGTTACTCTGAGATAATCCGCGTTATACGACAATTGTATGTACCTCTTCCCCTCGCTTTCCGGGTCTTCCTGGAAGTCCATCATAACCATCTTTTCCCTGTTAATTGAAAGAGCGAAACGTGATTGAACTAATATAAAACGACTACGAGAGAGCGTCTTTCCAAACCTCCTACCACCGAGTCTCCATTTCAACTGGCCAGCAAAAGCGAACAGTGAGGATTATAGGAAGGTTACTGGATTAGAATTCCAACTGATGTCGTATACGTACTCGTTCTCAATTTATTACTTGTACTGCTATCTGTAGTTCTTTAATCAAAGAAATTGTTCCTATTGTGTCTCAAAGTGTTTAGTAGATACCCAGAGTAGATCGAAATTTTCCTACTTCTGTTTGTTGCTGTGTGACTCTAAAGATTGCTACCAAGTCGAATTTAGAATAACATAAAGTTTGGCGAAACATTTAGGGATAAAAATCAGCGACATCAAAGTTGTTGAGCGACGTTCGATGACCCCTTATCAAGTACGTCGGTGGGATATATACTCATGGCAAAAGGGTGTGAAAATACGAGGTTTAGGTTCAGGTAGAAATAACCTATTGTCATGCAAAGAGTTTGGCAGCCAAACGACTTTTTAGTCAATAAAGTTAATAAATTGATAAGTTAATAAATGATTAAAACAATTTATTATTTAGTTTGATAATGATGATAAGGTGTCATCGAAACGTCGCTCATATCGATCACCTTCGAATATTTTAGTTATTCGGCATACTCACTTTCGGTCCTCGCAGACCTGGGGGCCCACGAGAACCTGCCCTTCCATCTTCTCCCTGTATCAAAATAAGCGAAAATAATACATGAAACCCGACGGTCATAATAACTACCAATAGCCTGCAAAAAATCGCCCATAATCACTGCCGGCCGCTTTTGGCGTTCGCGCCTAAGAGCTAAGAGAACGCCCCAAGGCCAGCCGAGAGTGAGAGAAGGCATCTGCATTCGCAGCTCCGACGAAGGGCTAACGCTTGAAACGTCAGCTCTTGA
Source organism: Blastomussa wellsi (assembly GCA_947652115.1). Classification (NCBI taxonomy): domain Eukaryota; kingdom Metazoa; phylum Cnidaria; class Anthozoa; order Scleractinia; family Plerogyridae; genus Blastomussa; species Blastomussa wellsi. The sequence continues at coordinate 25,868,319 of OX393566.1, read as the reverse complement.
ATCTCTTTACGGTGGCCAATTGACATTATCAACCCAGTTGATAAAACCAAATTATAAAATAGTGTAACATCTTGAAACGTTTAGCCCATTTTCTTCAGATCTTTACATTATAATGTACCTTTCTCCGCAATTTTCCTCATTCTCAGTCATTCTCTTTCTTTTCGGTTTAATGTTACCTCTTTGGTGTATTTCTACGTGTGTAAGCCATTGTTTCCAGGTTTCCTTTGATTTGAAGGCACTTTATGCATCACTAACGATGACCTCATTAGTGGCTTTTGAGACTTATAAACAACATAGCATTTTCACATATTTAACAAAAACTTGCTACCCTGTCTTGACCTACCTGTTGGCCATGTTTTCCGTCATAACCAGGGAGTCCAGGGTTACCGGCGCTACCCTATTACAGCAAACAAATATATCAAAAATAGAGCTGCAACCAGGATGAGACATATTAAAAAATAGTAAAAAGACGTTCTTTGGTTAAAAGATTAAAACATAAGCTTTCGGCTATCAGTGTTTAGTATAAATCTACTAGCGTGCTATCACGAATGGCTACGTTCAACTGGGGATTATTTTCCCAACGGAACGTATTTCGTTTGTCATTGTGAATAAAGTCATGACGAGGCAATTTGTCTTGCCTCTTGCTAGCTACGGCTCTAAATCGAGATTATTGAATTGAGTGGAGGGGGTAAGTTTCTAAAGAAACTGTGGTGCTGCGTCGGTGGGAAGTATAACAATATAATTTGGTTTTATCAACTGGGTTGATAATGTCAATTGGCCACCGTAAAGACATTCAAGAGCTGACGTTTCGAGCGTTAGCCCTTCGCTCCGACGAAGGGCTAACGCTCGAAACGTCAGCTCTTGAATCTCTTTACGGTGGCCAATTGACATTATCAACCCAGTTGATAAAACCAAATTATATTGAATTGAGTGGTCTGCTCCCGTGCTCTAACTGCGATGTGTTCGTATCATAAAAATTGCCATACTTTTTCTCCCTTGATTCCTCTTTTACCAGAAAATCCAGGTCTTCCTGGCCAACCCTGTGTTGAATGCAGAAGGTGGGATAAATTGGGAACATTTCTCAAGAAGACAAAAGACTGGCACAAGAGTAATAGATAACAAAACAAAACAACTAGGATTAGGTTGATGTTACGGATGAAGCAAGGATTGAAAACATCTTGTACTTGCCGTTGCACCTGACCTTCCAGTTAGACCGGGAGGTCCACGTGAACCCACTGCACCCTGGAGAAAATAAAACCCAGCGAATACTAATAAATTTATTATTACATTGTTTACATCATTTGACCATAATTGTTAAGTACAAATGTGATACATTATTACACCGCAGTATTCCGCAGTGCCCCATTTTTAAACATTTTGGATATTTTTTTCGTCACTGCACTGTATATACATAGCAACACATTGTGGAATAATAATAATAATAATAATAATAATTATTATTATTATTATTTTTTTTTAAAGCTCTTTTTTCGCAGTTGTCAACGGCTCTGCTGGGCTTCGAAAAGTTCTATTAAATTCTTCGATATCTGTGCCAGCTGCCTGTAAAACCATCGAAAAAGGTCTGTATATTTCTTTGTGGTTAGAATCTGCCTTCTGAGTTTTCATCTCTTACCACAAAATGTTTTACATTTAATGAAAAATTATATACAAAATAAAAAAAATTATTAGCTTTACCGGTGCCCCATCTTCTCCGCTATTCCCTGTTTGACCAATTCTACCGGGTCGGCCCTGGATAAGAAATATGAAAATTAAAAATTACTCCAATTATATCGATGTAATAAAGTAAGAACAATGATAAAATGCAGCCAAGAATGTTCATTAAGACTTACTGGACGACCAGAAGTTCCAGCTTCGCCAGCAGGGCCACGTTCACCCTGTAACAAAATGAATTAAATTAAATTAAATAAGGTATCTAAAAAAGTTTTATTTCGAACGATAGGAGACACTTTCAAATGGCCGTTAAGGTGATTCCCTAGTCTACATTAGGCATCCTTACTGTGCATAATAATTTTACACGTGAACAGCGCGCGCGTGGAGACAAGGCGGATTTTTCCTTCTCTAAGCTCGCCGGGGAAGTAAATTGTCATTTTCACATGAACGAGTAAAGTGATTTATCATGTTTCCTCTTGTTTTGAATTGAGCAATACCTTTCTCCCTGAAAATATATTTAAACCAACCCCCAGTGGAAGAAACAATTATGGAAAACTTGTATTTACCAAGCCAATCACGAATATAATCACTAGGTGCCGTCGCTCCTAAACGAGCATGGGGACCCCCATTTTTATTTCACAATTCAAGTTCCCATAATCCAAACAATTGATAGGCAAAGACTCGAATCAATTCAAATTTTAGACTAGATGTTGGTCTTTGGATTGAAGTTAATTATATTTTTTAGAGAAATCGATAATTCCATGACAATAATAAACCGAAAACCACGAAATCAGTGAAACTTAAATTTTACACAAATCAGATTTGATATAATAAAGCCAAATATACATCAATGTCTGAAGCAATTGAAGTATGCAAGATGTACGTTCGATTAGCGTAAATAGCGAAAATAGTTCACACCACTCTTTCGAAAGGTAATGGTCAATGGAACGAGACACGAGTATCGATTTGATTCAGTCGAGGGTCACAGCCCTGTTTGAAATTCCATGTACGTTGTTATACAGAACAATATGGAATAAAGATAAACCAATCTAGAATTGAGCATTTTGGATTAAAGCTTACCATCTGACCAGTTTTCCCGTCTTGGCCACGTTCCCCTGTTCGTCCCTTAGAAAATTAAACAATAAATAACGACTTTTAGTAAAAATCTAGCTATGGTATATTGCATTTCCTGAGTTTTGATTGGTTGAGAGGCAATGGTATATGAGCTCATATACCACTGACTTACCAAAAGATACGTGTACGCGTAAAAGAATGCCTTTTTGCAATGTTTGTACAATATTTTTGGGGCGTTTTTAATTAAACAATTATTCCACTCGCGCTTGTTGGATATGAGATGGTTATAGCCAACGAGGCGCGTAAAATGTGCAAGAGTTTCGTTTCATAAGCTGCAATTAAATGAGTTCTTTCATGGATGACACACCCGTAAAAGTTTGTCAAGTACGTTCCTTCTCAATCTTTCTTGATTCTTGTCAGTTTCGTGTTGCTTCTCTGGTGTTTTGCTACCACTGTAGTCCATTATTTTAATGCTATTTTCATAGATGTACGGGCAACTTCGGACTTTGGGGGGCTGTAACCTCCATGCCCGAAAAAAAAACACAATTTTCGAATGCGTTAGCTCAAATCCTAAGCATTTTGCCCAAAAAATGCCAAAAATCTTCGAAACTGGTGAGGGTGCAGAAACCCCCTCCCCCGGCTCGTACGCATATGGCTATCTTTATATAGATTAACTAAATTTACCGTGAATAAGCCCCTATAAAGTTCTATAAAGGGTACCTATCCTACTACCTTTTAGCATCAATGCCAAAAGTATTACACCGTATAATTGAAAACTAGGTGAAAATAGCTGTTTCATTTCAGTTGTATATTAAATTTGCTGTGCTTGAAAAAACTAAAAACTCTCTTGGGCGTGCTTATTTATCAGTGCTAGAAGTCACTGTAGAAGTCAAACACTTACTCGCCGGCCACTGCGTCCAACAAAGCCTGATGGCCCTTGAATTCCGGGTGGTCCCTACATTTACAAAAGAGAAAAACAGCTCTGTTGTAATTTATTAGAAGATGATGTGTTCAAGCTGTAAACAGAAGCCTTACCACTGATCCCTGGGAGCCTTGGAATCCCATATGTCCTCGATCACCTTGGCGCCCCTTAGAGAAGACAGAAGAAAAAAAAATAAGGTTATTCCATTTAAGAATTAATGAGAGATAAACTGGTTTTCAAATCTAGCATAATTAAAAATCACGTCGCGACGTCTAGGCATAACTTAGCCTAGGTACAGCCGCCCGCTCCCCCCCCCCCTCCCAAGAAAAATCATAGCAATTGTGGCTAACAATAGTGTTGCGTGATTCAGGTACCTTAGTAGCCCTTAACCCTTGGACGTACAGGGGGTGTGTGTGTAGGCGGAAGGAGAGGGTGGATACCAACCCACTATGAGGATTTTTCGCAATTGTGAAAAGAGGATTTACTCTATGATGTTGAAAATTTCAGTAGCTGTACATTTATCATTTGCGAAAATATTAATGTGAGCAATCGAAAAAAAATGAGCTTTCAATAGTGGCCTGAGGTTTGGGGTTTGAGGCATACGAAGAAGTTCTCCTGTGAGAACGCACTCGGGTATCCTAAATCCCCACTGGAAAGCCTGCTCGCAGTCTAATTGACCTCATAACACTTAATAGAAAGTTATATAATGTAGCGTATCGTATAACCGTGCACCAGTTCTCCACTCACCGCTCTTCCTGTTCGTCCAGGAAGGCCAGCAGGTCCTTTAGCACCGCGATCACCCTGTTGATAACATGAAAACAATACCGTTGAAAACAATATTGCTGTTGTTCTCGCGGTTAATTATTGCTGTGATGGTTGTTGTGATGCTATTATTGAGCAAATTATCACTACCTTTGCTCCTCTAGGTCCCTGAGTGCCCAGTGGCCCTTCCTTTCCTTGCTCACCCTTAAAAAAAAAAATGATTATCACTACTGTCTTAGAGCAGTTTTCAGTCGAAGTGTTGGACGTAATTAGCCCTAACGAATCGCTTTAGTTTTGCATTATTTCGCTTAGTGATTGGTTTAAAAATCTCGCGCCACTTTTTGAACCAATCATGACCCGCGCATCAACGTTCTCCTGCGCTTTGTGTCGGCTACGTGACGTGTACTTCGAGGTTTGATTGATTCATTGGATTGTCTTCGTCCTTTGTGGTTGGACAAAGTAACTACTCAAAGTTTATGGTTCTGGTGGCTTAACTTTTTGTACAACGAGATCACGCAACGAAGAATAAAACTTCTTGGCTTTTTTTTGCCGGATCTCTTGATCAATACCAGATGCCACTCTAAGTGTTAATTCCAAATTGATTGCAAGGCTGGCACTACGGCAAAATGTATTGGTCAATATTCCAACTAGCCGAGCTAGTCTTCTTCAGGGTCAGTACTTAATACAAAGAAAATAACATTGTATTAAGTACTGGCCCTGAAGAAGACAAGCTCTGCTAGTTGAAATATTGGCCAATAAATTTTGCCGTAGTGCCAGCCTTGCAATCAATTTGGCTTTTTTTTACCATCATCCCCCTTGCTCCTTGGAGACCAGTAGACCCAGAATTACCAGGTGTTCCCTGACAAAGAGAAGAATATTTTCACGAACATAATACAATATATTTAACTATCTATTTCGAGGTAAACGATTGGCTAGTTTCTTTCTTATCAAATAACCAACTTTCCTTAAACTCATAATAAGTTCCATGCTTACCGGATCTCCACCTCTTCCTGGCGTCCCATCCTCGCCTGGAAAACCCTGAAGTATATTAGAAAACAAACAAACAAACGAATTAACAACGAGAAAACAACCATAGGTAGAAAGAAGGTATGAATACACGCAGCAGTAGTCAGTGTGCTAAACGACTCTTGTACTAGCCTTTTGTAATCAATGCTTTATCTTGAATAATATTCAGTCAATAAAGCGCCATTCTCCCGAGTAATAAGAGGATTCTCTCAGATGAACGCTTTTGTTGAAAGCTGTCCTTTCTGTAAGCGCTCCAATCGCTGCAATACACATCTTTTTCTGAAGACTCACCTTTGGTCCAGTAGCCCCAGCAGTTCCTAGTCTTCCGGGTGGTCCACGTGCTCCCTAAAAGATATATTAAATAAACACAAAGTTTTCATAATTATTATCTAAAGACTACTAAGTAACAGACACAGCAAACACCGTAAAATTACACGTGGACAATTTCATTTCGTATGAAACATAAGTATATACTAAAACAGTGGACAACATTTTTGGCCCGATCTGATCGGCTATTCAAACATGGAATACCTTTTGCTATTCACCTCCGAGCAACTCTTGAGCCTCTCAGACCCTCGCGTAAATAACAGAGTTGAATAATTTAGTTGAGCCGCTAAACTAGCTACCGCCATTTCGGCCGCGAGTAGTTTTTAAATATATCACTGACAACGGCAAAAATTTCTTACCTTCATTCCTTGCCTTCCAGGATTCCCATGCTCACCAGGAGAACCCTAAACAAGACGGAAAATTAAGAATGCGTCCCAGATGTGGTATGGTAGGGTGATGCCACATGTAGACAACGGCTATTCCAGGAAAATCGAAAACAAGAACTTCGAAAGGGTTATTCGACCGTTTAGATAGCTGCGGTAGGGAATATGTACCTTGCTCCCGATACCAACCTAACTTTTGTCGCAACGAGTGTCAAATACAGATACACAAGGTGGGTTAGCTTTAAACGAACCATGTTGTCGTCATGGTTTGTCGTCGTCTTCGTTATTGTTGTTTCCGATGAAATCAGATGTCAACGAGATCAAATCAGAAAAGTCATTATTCCAAGCTTTGTTTATATAAGAGGATTCCACCAATGTTACAAACGTTTGAGTCAAAGCGATAGTTATAAAAGACTTTTTCGATTGGGATGTTCCATTTTTTATCTGCACCCTCCTAAGGATGGCAGAAACTGAACCCAAAATTATTTTTTGTCCGCACCTTTGGAAAAATGTTCAAAAGGTCCAAATTTTGTCGGCTTCTTTGAAGAAAAAGAAAACGAAACCCCTTTCTCCAAAAATCTGCCATCCTTAGTCGAGAGGGGGTTGAGATTCCGATAAAAAATTAAACTTCCTATTCTTTGTTTTCATTAATATTTTACCTGATCTCCTTTGACTCCAGGTGTTCCGTCTGTACCAGGCAATCCAGAATGTCCCTGTCACAATAATAATTTAAAATTTAGTAGCCTAGTAATACAATCCGATCACAGTCTTCTATTTTCTCGTATTTTTCTTAGATCGTTTAAAGGAGCTACGACACGATATGTTGAGTAATTTTTTGCGACGAACCAAATTGTCCTTAACACGTAGGAAACCTAAAACTAATAGTTTACTAAGGAAGAAACACAGCAAAGAGGTAATATTAATAACCAAAAAGGAACAAGGATGGTTAAGGATGGAGAAGATTGAGACGGATTACAAATGACAAATTTGAGAAATTTAGGCTAAATTTTTCGAAATGCAAAAGTTGTGACGTAGCTCCTTTAACGTGAAAAAGAATCGCGAGAGAAGTGTGAACCAGCAAGAAAAGGGAGGAGAGAGGCTGCAAACAATCTAACGACTAGTGTTCTATTATATTTGTTAATTTTCATAACGGCGGCCTTGTAATAAGAAACAAAATATTACGCTACGTTTGTTATTTCTTGCTTATGTAGTTGAATACAATATAATGATTTTGTATGGTTTGATTCCCTTTTACCTTTCGTCCTGCTAATCCAAGAGCCCCAGGATAGCCCCTCTCACCTTGAGGCCCCTATGGGAAACCAAACAAATAGATATGAGCCAAAGTCAAATAAAAAATAATAAAATTAGTTTAACGAGGGTAACACGACCTTGCGACTGACCATCCTGTGGCCCTCGAATTCCCGATCGAATTGAAATTTGGAAATGTTGGTTTGCGTGGAGGGAGGAAAACTTGAGAACCAGGAGTAAATCCCTCGGAGCAAGTACGAGAACCAGCAACAAACTCTATAATAAAAATGACACCTGCTCCGGGAATCGTACCCTGGCGAAATTGGCGGGAGGCGAGCGCTCTCACCACTACTGCACCATTCCTGGTCATCGAAGACAGCGCATTTCCACCTGAATGGTAAGCAAGAGCTGAAAACGTTCAAGGGCTCTATTTCGCCCACTGTACCTGTACAATGACAGGTACAGTGAAGACGTTCATGTAAATATTCATTTATAGCTATCCTCCCCAGGCCAAGTGTCCGAAGAGACTTATGTACTTGTACCTTAGGTCCAGCGTCACCTGGAGCACCCCGCGATCCTCGACGTCCTCTAGAACCCTGAACATGATTACAACATTAAAGTGAGTGGCATAATGAAGCTTTAGAATACTGATGGTCTACATGAATAGTTAATGTTTATCCCTCGTTTTCGTGCGTGCCCAGTTTGAAGAATATCTGCATTTCTTTGTCGATTATTCGCTGGATGTTGTTCCCGGACAAGGCCTGACACCATGCGTTATCAAAATTGTAGATTTTCTTTGTTGAACGCTTTTCATTTCATTTAGGCTGCGCGCGCGCCTGTCATGGCCTATCATTGCAGGTGACAGCGTTTTCACTTCACTAAGTGAACATTAGTGAACATTAGCTATTCGCTCCAACAAAGGGCTAACGCTGGAAACGTCAGTTCTCGAATCTCTTTACGGTGGCCAAATTACATTATCAACCCAGTTTAAAAAAACAAATTATATTGTTATACTTCCCTTCAAGTTATAATCTGTAATATTGAGAATTTGTCGGTTAACAAGATGGGAGACGATTAGACCACGATCGCTTCTAAGATTTAGCTCTAATTAAATCGTAGAAAGCACGAAATGCCCAAACACGGTGGAAATACCTTTCTTCCGCGCGAGCCAGTTGGTCCAATAACACCCATTTGTCCGCTTGGGCCCTAGAGTGATCACAAACAGAGTAAAAACATTACGATAAATATGTACAGACATCAGATATCAAATCATATAAGAAGGAAATATATTAACACAGTCTACAGGAAATTAAAATGACATTGTAAATACTTCGTCGACTGATAATGGCGATTAGTTAAAATAAATTTAGGATGCGTACATTCCCGAAATGTACTTTACCTGATTGCCCTTCACTCCTGTTCTTCCTCGCGGACCGAGTAATCCCGGGGAACCCTAAACACGTTCATTCAAGAAAGTATATGGTAATTAACTACCGTTATAGAATTTTAGTTGGATGGCATTAAAACTCCTGTTTACAGTTAACCGTTTTCCAATAATCAATAGGCTAAAAAGTAGTTTACAAGTTGCTGGCACTTAATGAAGAAGCTGTACATGGCGCACTTTTAAGCACTAGCCGTTTTCTTGTAAAGTTTAGCCTCAATTTGTCAAGGTTGTCAGTTAAAATCTCTGTCAATCCTTCTCATGCTATTCTCAGATTATGAAGGATGCAGTTATTTGCTACTTCTTTGATGTTTCTCTATCTTGTTCAACCAGGTTTCTTTTGTTTTCACGAAGATTTTATGATTACCTAAAATAACTCCATTCATTGTGACTGTAAGTAAGCCCCTTTAATCCGAATTTTGAATGCCCCTCCCCTCCCCAACAACTTCCTTGTATCAGCACAAAGCTATGTAGATACACACATGCCTCAAACTTTTGTAACCCACCCCCCCCCCCCCCCAAAAAAAAAAAAAAAAAAACTCACCCTTTCCCCTCTTCGTCCATCTGAGCCTGGCTGACCATCAATTCCCTAAAAACCGGAAGTTAAAACTGATGAATACACCAGACAAGGTACATAAATCCAGCAAGTAGTGGAAGAACGTCTTTCAACTTTGCCACTACATTTGTGAGATCCAACATCCTTCTAACCGAAAAAAAGACAAATCCAACGCATCTGATAAGTTTATTTTTTGTGGTTCGCTTTTTATCCCCCTTAAACAGTCCAGGGTCCGAAATTTCGTCTTCGTTGTCGCCAATGAAACTAAAAGATATACTGGCGACTACTTCATCGTGATACGAGTGAAGGCGAATTTGGAAGACAATTATACTGAAATAAAATTTAGAAACCCTTGCCAAAAACTGATTTTCTTTTTTCATTCCGCTAAACGTTACTTACTGCAGTGCCTTTCTGTCCTCTATCCCCTTGCGGACCTAGATTGCCTGGAAGACCCTACATAACAACCACAAAGAATGAGCAAGATCGAGCGTTAAAAATCAAATATATACTTGTAAATTAACCTAAGCTCTGCAAACCTCGCGGGTGATCTACATCTAGTACTTTCGCCTGATGCCTAATAGTGGAAACTCAGCTGTGTTCTGTTGGAAACTGATTGATTGGTCCGATTGGTTCTTCCACTGATTTCTATTTATCGATAGAAAACAATCGCGCGCACGTTCCTATTTGGAGGCAAGATTTGCGCCTTGTTGACTATTCGCTCACAGAAAACTCAGGCTCGTAGTCTAATTGTTCAACTAGAGGAACCCCTAAGATCCAATTCAGTAAACGTAAGTGTGCTCCATAATCCAATGGAGCACGCTGATAGCGTGAGCAAATCAGTTGGCCATACTTTCTTTTTCTGGCGCGGGTTTTTTTATGCACATTTCCACCGGCACTCAAGAAATTATCGCCTCGAGCAACTCTTACGCTTCTTTAGTGCTCTCCAAATGTACCATAATGATACACGCTAATGCATGAATCAATTGTTAAATGGAATATAAAGGTTTACGAGGCATACGATTATAGGCACCTATGGGAAATTATTTTGATTTAAGGGCAGTTACCCAGGCTTTCTTAAATTTCTCATGCTGATGTTGAAGTTTAAAGGCCGATTGGCGACCAAGGTAGTTTTGCGAAGTCTCAAAAGAACGCTATGAAGGAGAACCACGTGTAGCGCCGATCCAAGACATCTTTCTGGCTCACCATGCGATAACCTCAATTACAGGAATCTTCCACTGGTTTACGCGTCTGAAATTCAGGCTAACGAAAACACAACAAGTCATACATTGTACACGGAATCAATAATTTATCAGTCTAGGCTCTATACCGTTATTCCTTTCGCCCCAGGAGTTCCTAGTTCACCAGGTCGGCCGCGTTTCCCGACATCTCCCGTTTGTCCATCAAGTCCAGTAGGTCCGGTAACCCCGATTGATCCACGAGGCCCGCGCATGCCCTGTAAACCTTGATTGCCTTTGGGTCCGGATGTCCCGGCTGCCCCAGGCGCACCAGTTTCTCCGGGTGTACCCTAAAAATGTTAAATATGGAGGCTTTATGTGAGCAACTTTCAGTAGCCATTGTCTGTGCTGTTGCGATTCCATTAACGATTTTTTTTGCGATGATGTGATACTGCCGCGAGTGCTTTTGCACTGCAAGTTCCATGCAATAGCCCTTAAGCATGTTTGCGTCAAACTAACTGGTTTTACCACCAACCCTCGTTTTCAAAGTGCAAACTTGTAAATTTTAACAAGAACTAATACCGAAAACACTAAGGATGTAAAGAATACTAACATGAAAATTGCAAAAGGTGGCAGATCGATGGATGCGAATAATTCGCGTAAACGAGGCTTGATGGAGGGTCTCAATGGGGTAGTGGCTTTTACGGTTAACGGTTAACTTTTTGGCTTTTTTACGGCTAACGGTTAATTTTGTTCCATTACGGTTAACAGGAGGAGTTAAAAAATAATTTCTATTGTTTTAAGAAGTGTTATATTAATTTCCATTGTTGTAAAACATACTGAAAGTCTTTGGACTATTTTGAGATAAAAAAGTATTTCGTGTGTGTGTGTGTACACTCCCAGTGAACTATATAACTGTTATGATTTTACTGAGGTGGAAAATATTAAGAATACCAAAATAAGATAGAGTTTAAATTATAAACAATGAAATTATGCAGACACTTACGACACTTCCGGTTTCGAGCGGCTTTTCTCGCTACCAGAACACATACGCACAACACATCAGACTCAAAAAAGTTCTCGAGGCCTTTACTTTTGTATTTAGATTTTTTACGGGTAACATTTTTTACGGCTAACGGTTAAAATTCTTTCATTTTTACGCCTAACGGCTAAATTTTTGGCCATTTTACGGCTAACGGTTAACCCCATTGAGACCCTCTTGATGGTGAATTTTGAGCACATGGCATCGTACTTAGAATTACTCATGAAACAAGCCATGTATTTGCTTTCGGATTATACCAGTCAGTTAACTAAATGTCGAAACGCAGCTAAGAGATCTTTTACTTACTGCCGGTCCCTCGGGTCCTGGTTTTCCTCTAAATCCTTCACGGCCCTAACATGGAGAACAATGAAATTTTTAAGAGTCAGAGTTCTACCACTAGTACTCATAAACAACCTAATACATTGAATTAAACAAGTGCTTTGTTCCAGTTTGCAAGACTGAAAACAACGTTTACACCAGTTAAATACACCAGCTATTAAAAATCGTATATTCTTGATTCTGTTTGGCCGTTTTAATCACTGAAATTCGGTGCAAGAATAAGGAAATGCCGCACATGAACTTACTATTGAAAACTTTGTTTCCAGTGGAAGTTCATTTGATAGGTAAAGACTCGGGCACATATGTCAGATGATTGATTGTGCAATCACAGTCGGTCGTCATAATCTTCCTTTCAATGCAGTGAAAGTTGCAAAACGTCGCCTTACTAAGCTCAGGTTGAATGGACCTGAATGGCGAGGAAGTGGTGTCATTTTGTTGCCGATACCAGGTTGTAGTTTCATTGACAAGTTGCGTCTGGCCCGTCATACTTCGGTTCTTACTCCATGTACCGTATGAAAATGTTAGACCTTTGTTCTTCGATTATTTTTAGTTTGGGCAGCATTGTTTCTCTTCTTTTGTTTCTTTTGTTTTTACGACATATGTGTCCGGTACATGAAGAAGGCGCCCATACTTCCCTGTTCAACTTACCGCTGCACCAGGTAACCCTTGGCGTCCACTTGGGCCTGGTGGTCCTTGCTGTCCCTATAAACAAACATGTGACAAACATGTGACGAACATGTGACGAACATGCAACAAACGATCTTCCACGTGAGCTGAACAAGTGTGCTGTTTAGGTTATGTATGAGTTGCTCTTCCCCGAGAGATCTCAGATTTTCAGACTTTTTTATTGTTTTACACTATTTACAGAAATTCTAACTTTAACAATATTTATAGAAAATTCATATTTAAAGATAGAAAAGAAATATAACGGCAAAATAAAGTGTGCCCAGTGACCAAAGTAGCAAACAAATACAAATAATTACAAGATATTCTTTTCTTGTTGGAGTTTGCATGGATGTTTATTCTAATGCGAGACGGAGTCAAGGTCGGCCAATTTTTAATCAAGGAAAGAATTAATCTAAAATAATCTGATCACACAACATTATCCTCTCATTAAACTGACCTTTCTCCCATCGCTGCCACCCCGTCCAGGTTGGCCATTGTTCCCCTAATATTCAACGGAAAGGCGTTGTAAGTTAATGTTCACAGAAAAAGACCGTATTCATATGCAAAACAATTAAATAGAAAAACATCCAGTCTTAGAATGTCAAGTGCTGTTATTTCCTAATTATACTTAAACAAGAAACTATTGAGAGTTTCTTGACTTAAGCAAATGTAAGTGGGAGGAACCATACATCACGCACGTTATCACGGAATATCGAGCTAAGAACCGCTGGAAAAGAAATGAACCAGGTGCTACTTCATAGTACTTACAATACACCAGATACAGATAGTATATCCTTTACTCTGCTTTGTGGTTTTAATCGCTTGACAAGAATAAGGAAATACCGCCCATGAACTTACAATTGAAAACATGTTTCCAGTAGACGTTAATTTGATAGGTAAAGTAGTCATTATTTAGTTAATCAAACTATACTGATGTAACACAAAGTGCACAAACCGTTTCTCCACGTTGGCCGGGATCTCCTTTCTCTCCTGGGCTACCTTCGTCTCCCTAAACAACACACAAAGAAAAAAAATAAGAAAACAAAAATAAAATACATTCAGAGAGGAAGCCACATCAGCCTCAGCTCAGCTCATGTGGGTCCTCTATCCAGGTCGAAATGGAATTTAGAAATATTGGTTTTGAGGAGGGAGGAATACTGGAGAACCCTCGGAGCGAGGAGACGAAGAACCAGCAACAAACTCAACCCACATATGACATCGGTCGGAATCAAACCTGGGCCATATCGCATGGTGGGAGGCGAGCGCTCCTAACACTGCGTCACCATCGATAAATGTCATTTGAGGAAACAGAGGCCATCATCACAATAACTAAATTATATTCTGTCACACGTTTCCCCATGAAATCTCGACTCCAGTTTGCTGGTCTTCGCTAAATTAATATTCACTCGGTTGAGAGGGTTACAATATGAAATGAGTTTATGTCGCTGCAAAACGCTTGCCAACTCCATGACCACTGTGTGATATTACCCGGCGAAGAATGCACGGAATATCGTGGTTTGTATTATGTGGAAAAGAATTCGTTTTCGTCACAAAAAGATGATAAGTGAACAAAGGTGAACGAAAAAGTGTAATCTACCTTATCGAAGGCAGACAGAGAACTTTCCCGAAACCTTTTTCTTTTAAAGTGACAGCCATAACGTAAAAGGCGTATGAGAACAATATCAGAAAACTTAGAAAAAGTGCACAATCGCTTTGATAGAAAGATAATGAACTCACCCTGTCACCCTTGATTCCTGGCAATCCGCGTGCGCCTGAAATACCGACCGGTCCCTGTAGAGAAAATAAATTTTCAAATAAATGTCACCACAAGAAATTAGTTTCTAGACCATTAAAACGATTTCCGTGAAGACGAGGAATCTGTTGTTAAAACGAAATGATAAATTATTACGCTAGCGTAAGAAATGAAAAATTCTGCATTATCAGACAGGATTCGAACCCATGACCTCCGAGACATGCGTCGGACGCCCTAACCAACTGAGGTAACTCTTAGGCGATGAAACGCCATTTACTAGATTCACGTATGACAAAGCAACATGAGCGTGGCAAATATGAAAGATGGCAAATGTCGATCAGCTCGGTGAATAAGTGATTTTCAGTTATGACACAAGTGTGGGACGTGCTTGTATTTTTGATCATTCCTTCGTTTTCCGTTCTCTTTCATATTTTTTGCTTGTTCGTTTATTCATAAGAAAAACATAAAAAACTCTTGGTTAGGGCGTCCAACTCTCGAATGTTTGTTTATTTGTTTGTTTTTCGTCCATTCAGCCGCTCGTTTGGTTCGTTCGTTCGTCCCTTCATATATTTTAGGACCATATTACCTCTTCTCCACTGGGCCCCGCTTCTCCAGGCTCACCCGTAGGACCCGGAGCTCCCTGTGAACAGAACAAAAAAAAACATTAAGAGAAAACTAACGTCAATGACAAATTTTGCAATGCCATTCATCTTGCTTACGTCATCTCCATTGCGTCCAGGCCTTCCCGGAGGACCAACTGTACCGGGGTCACCCTGAAAAGATAAAAAAAAATATTATTTTTACGCTACAAACACTTACAACAGTTACAATAGTCACCCTACAGTCGTTACAATAGTAACAATAGTCACGCTACTGTCGTGGTCCTCCGCTTCTTATTAATGATTAAGCTAAGCACTTTTAACAAGAGCTTCGAGCTTTTGGTTCAATACTAGCTACCTTTACAGACGGTCTTTAACGGTCCCACAGATCGTCGTCTTAGCAGCTATATCGAAAAGCAACATGTTGCAAAATGAAAATATATCGGGTGCAAAGTAGTTTCTATACCGTTGACCCTACCGGTTTTCCTGTTTCTCCAGAGATTCCCATTTCTCCTTTCTCTCCCGCGGTTCCCTGCAAGAAAACGAAGATCACGTGTGTGCAACTTCCTTACAGTTTGCGTGTCTCAACAACGATTCTTTCTGGATACTTAAAATTATTTGAGTACAAGGAAACTTCTAACAGAGAAAGCATCGAAAGGCGTGCTTGTTTCAATAATCCAGTATTCAAATATTCAAGCAGTGTATGCAACGTAAGTGAAGAAATCTCAAAAAAGAATCCCTTCCAAATACGTTGATAGTTGATATAAACTCCGATATATAACAAACCGCTTTATTAATTAGTCCTCTGGTATAACAAACAATATTATTATTCAGCCATTCAAAGAACCAAGCGTTAACCATACCCCTTATAACGAACTCATTGTCTCAACCCCTTGTCATTTGTCTCGATCATTTTTCTAGTCTACAATTATTTTGTTAAAAAACAATAGAATGAATTTTTATGACGGCCCGAAGAAAGTCTTTTAACTACCTGAATGTCAATGTTGTCCTGTGCAATTTCGATTTTTAAAGATGATTTAAAAACAACGCAGTTCAGTAAACGGTTAACACGAATACACAAATTAGTTTAAGTAACTGACCCATTTTTACTTACATCCGGTCCTCTAAAACCAGGAGCTCCAGTACTTCCAGAGGGGCCCTGTGAAAATCAAGTTAATGTCACGGATCCAAACTGAATACGAACAGCAAAACTGTTCGCATTTGAATTTTACAACTTAAGGCGTGGCTAAAAGCAAACTAGGTTAAGACTCGAGTCAATGCTGTTAGCACTGTTTTTTCTACAGGGCAGCCATTAACCCAATTTCAGCCATGAGCTTGGTGGTTGAATCGCTGTGATCAATGGAAATCTCCCCGGCGTCCTCCTGACATATCGCCTGCTTTATGGTTTTGGTAAATATTGGGTTAGGTACGTAGTCCACTGAATTCTTGTCAGTGTGACAGTACCTGTTGGTCGCTGTATTTAAGAGTCGTTTTCTCTCGAAGGGTTTCATAGACACTACTAGAACCACTTTTAACCTTTAAGGCACCTGCTCCCATGTAAATGTCTTGGTGATACAGCAACTCTAACTAAGATAGATAAAGACAATAAGAGTAACGTTTACCGGTTCACCAGGGGCGCCTTTTATTTCAATGTATCCAATATTGGGTCCCTTGGAGCCACTTGAAATCTGAAAAATATAAGCACTGGGGTTTACACTCCAAAAATACTGGTTAAAGTGGCACTACCACTTGCATCACTTCAATGGGAACCTACAAACAGTAGTCCAGGGTTTCTTATGAAACGGCCAATATTTATGCTTGTCTGAAATGTTATAACCTCAATATACTATGCAGAAAAATATGCCCAGAGGCTTTGTACCAAGCCGATGGCTGCATGCTCAGGTGATAAAGTTGTTTGAAATGTCACAATGGCAATGGCAACAACGTTTTACTTACAAGGCCAGTAATCGGTCCGATATCCGGACCATCTGGTCCTCCAGTGATATTTAAAACTATTTTTCCCGGTGGGCCCGGGCGTCCAGGAGATCCGCGTTTTCCTTTGGTACCAGGATTACCAGGCGTACCCTGAAGAGCAAAATGTATACACAGAGATTGACACGCGTCATTTGAAAAGTCTGCACTTTACTTATGCTTTTAATTTCAGTTTCATAGCATTAATACATGCGTCAAATGTTCGCTATATTAAGGATTGTGTAAATAAAAACAGGTGGCCAAAGCCTACAGTAACTACAAGTGTTTTGTATTGACTTGGAGACTTGGTATCCTTTCAAAGGAAAAGAAGCTATTTTCAGCTAAATTTAAGATCCATGCAAACTCCCATAGAAAAAAATCCATACCAACTGAGTACGCTTTGGACACCTGTGGTATAAAAAGGAAATAGTTCTGGCGTGTCGTTGTTTTCTGTCATAACACTTAAAGATTTGACGGAATCACTGACAGTCTCACCTTAATTCCACGCTCGCCTTCAGGTCCGGGGGGCCCGGGTGGGCCTTTGTCTCCCTGGAAACAAACGACACAAGCCGATACTCCTTATTAGGAAAACCCGAACATCCGATCGATCCGGGGTGCAATGGAACCCTAACACTAACCCTAACCATAAGCTAAAATGAAAGTCTGCGTTTAAGCTGAGTGGCCCTTCCTGTCGCTTTGTATATATCTTCAGTTTTTTAAGCACGCAGTGGATGGAATGTTGCCCCTTTATACAAGGCAGATACTAAGTGAAAAAGTTGACTTTGCGAGACGACGATGCGACAGAAACCGATAAAGCAGGGCTGCCACGGTGGACAACCTTGCAGTTATGTTTGTGTTGCAGTTTATTTTTTGGCTGATAAGGTCTCTTGAAGATCCTACGTCAACTAGCAGTAGTGTCGTTGACGACCCTTTGCAGTTTTCACTTCCCTTTTATACACCTGGTTTCCGAGAGGCTTTGAGGCGTTACTGCCCAAAAAGACAATGCACCCGCCCTCCCATCTCCGTTAGGACTCGAACCCGGGCGGTCAAGCGTGGTAACCTTCAAACCAAAACATCTTCCAATAAAATAAAATAAATTAAAATCAAATTTAAAAAAATCCATACTTTTTCTCCTTTGGGTCCGGGATCACCTGGCGGCCCGACCTATAAATTAAATGGATAAAATAAATTATTTATTTCCAATTCTCGCAACAGATTGTCAAAAAGTTTTCTGTCCACACGACACCGAATCCAGCCATGTTACGGCTGTTAGACGGGTATAAATGTGGCTACTATTATATTTTCGTTAAGAAAACACGCCGATTGAATAAATTCACTTAATGGTCCCCTTAAACAACGCGTTGTATTTATTAGCAGTATTTGGGAGCTTACAGACATTCGCGCAATTTGGTGTTCTGCAGGACATGTTCTATCCGAAACAAAGTAACTCATTATCTTACAGTGGTGAAAGTCTCAGAAACAGAAATGAATGTCAGAAAATTTTGTTTCTTGCATTCGCTTGTGATCGTAAAATGCTATGAGACTACTCACAGCACATTCCAATATTTCTGCGTGTAGAGTAGTGAGGCCGAAAGGAGAACTGATCATGCTTTAGAATACGTGACTTCTAGGCGCTTTTCAAACCCCCAGAAAGCAATTTGCATCGATCTGCGCCCTGTTTGATTAACTTGATAAGATTATTCTGCGACAGACATCACTATCTGCTTACGAGCCTAGTGGCCCACCACGCAGGAGCGAAAGAGAGTATTCCCCCCCGAATGGGATGCTGGTCAATCACAGGGTTTCCCCCAGGGGTGAATTCTCCAGTACCCATTTATGTACCTGGGTGAAGAGAGGCACTGTGAGACTAAAGTGTCTTGCTCAAGAACACAACGCAGTGCCCCAGCCAGGGCTCGAACCCGAACCCGAACCGTCCGATCCGGAGTCCAGTCCACTAACTGTTAGACCACCGTTCCTCTCGCCTTCTTCCTGTCAGTAATGGCCTCAAATTGACTTGTATCTATGAAGCTAAATGGATTTTTTAAAGTACAGTGGAAAACCGATTTCTCGAAACTTCAATTATGCTTAACTAAATATTGGTTGGAGAAATCGGGACTCCATTGTAATTAAACAGGATTCTTACCCTCCTTGGAGCTGTCCACGGTTAAATCACATAAAACAAAACAAGAGAATAAATGTAAGTTCATCTGATTAATGAATCGCATCTAATTTCGTAATTTCGTAAACTATAACGTCAAGGTTATCATTAGTATTTTTATAAAGTCGCGTCGAAGAAACTGTCCAAGTTGTTGCAAGAATTCTACATGTTAATAGTCATCCTTGCTTTCGATGCTGAAAGACACAATCGACGTGAGTAAGGGCGCCAAACTGAGGTCAGTAATGAAAGCGAGGCAAAAAATGTTTGTCCATCACAGAGAAACAGAATTCCCGTGTGCCGCCGAGTTGGAGTTTAATATGGCGACATTGTGTGTGAAACAATGGGACAACGCACTGACGTCATAAATTCCAAAATTGCGGCGCGCGGGAAATTTAAAAGCGATAATCTTTTTTCTTTGTAATTTGGACACTATTTTAGACAACTTAACGTCAACTTGTTTCAAGAGCCGAGGTTCCCTTCAAGGTAAGAAGATCACTCGATGTTACTTACCGATGGGATTCACAGATACTGTTTTCTCGACAGGAAGACCTAAGCCATTTTCAGCTCTGCACTTGTAGTCGCCAAAGTCCTCCTCGCTCGTGATGTCTACAAAGATAGTACTGTCTTTACCCGTGATCGTTTGCAGTACATTTCCATCAGGACTGTACCACGTGACTGTAGGTATAGGCTCACCGTCGGACACGCATTTTAGTTCCACTTTCCCACCAATCTGAATTGAGGCCAGTGAAGTGTTGATGTGCGTTATTTCAGGAGGTACTATTGATGAAGAAGTAAATCGATATCATCAGCTTCAAGCACCAAAATTCCCGACTGCACTAAATGCGACTTTGTGAGTAGAAAGGTCTCTGAAGAGTCCCTTGACCGGGACGAAACGATAGCCGGCGCTGCGTCAGCCTAGCCACGAACTACGTCATTTGTTATACCTGATTTTTTGTCAGAAAACATCGTCATTCTAAGGCGTTTGTTTTGCCAAGGAAGAAACTGCAGCCTACGCATTTCTAGTTCGTCGTTAGCGCTCTTGGCTTAACTCAATAGCTGATTTATTTTATATCTGCTTGGTATATTTAACTATATTATTAGCGAGTTTATACAGCAACGACGGCGACAGCGAATTAAAAATCTTGCTATTATATTGATCAATTTAATCTTTTTTTTGCTATCGGTTATGAAAGCGTTCAATTCTAGATAGAAATTTGAGAAGATCACCATTGTTGTTCACATTTGATTCTTACTCGTAACGTAGACTCTTTCTTGTTGTAGCATGCGACGCGAAAACACGAATGCGAATATTCTCTCCTCGTTTTCACGTGGTTTGCATAATCTGCGCGTCGGATTTTAAGGTATAACTTACCTCCGCAACTGTCAGTGTTGCAAGCCCTTGACTCCTCGCTATCCCCGATGCAAACAAGTCCTCCAAACGCTGGAGGTGGGTTGTTACAACTGCGAGTATGAAACTGAGTTCCCCCGCCGCACGTGACTGTACATGTGCTCCATGGACCCCACTCTGACCAGTTTCCGTCGACTATAAAGGACAAATATGAAACATGAATTGACCAAGTCACAACCTGGAATAAAATATTATTCTGTTTATCCAGGGACCTTTCAGAGTTTGGGTGACTACCTTGGGTGACTGATGCAATTGCCTATATAGTGGAATCCCGATTTCTCGAACCTCCAGGGGAAACGCAAATTGGTTCGAGAAATCAGGAGTTCGAGAAGGTGGAATCAAATTACGCTTAATTGGCCGGGTATTGTTTGATTATGAGTAAGTGTTCAATTTTTTTTTTTTAAACGTACAGTAGATTTGTGGCTTGCTTGTTGTGTGATTAAAATGCGAGAAAACAGCTTATCCGGAAAGGCGTGAATGTAATTGACATCAACACTAAGTGGTTTCGAAATGTTCGCAGGTTCGAGTTTTCGAGGGTCAATTTGTTCCACAGGAGCAAAAATTCGTTCTAGTTATCGGGAGTTTCGAGAAATCGAGGGTTCGTGAAATCGGGGGTGAAATTATAGAGCTTGAGTGAAGCAAATCCAAGGGAAACGAGGTTTGGTTCGAGTTATCGGGAGGTTCGGGAAACCGAGGGTTCGAGAAATCGGGATTCCACTGTATTTAAATTTAGATCGTGGTCCCGTATGTATAGTTCCGCTTATTCCGTAAATATGACTATCCCAACGACCTTTCAGAGATTCAAACACCCTTTACATCAATCTTATTATTGTCAATTACAAATGAGAATAAATCTAAAAAAGAAAATGTACTTGGACAGGGAACTTCATTGCACGATTTGGTTTCCTCGCTCTCCCCAGGACATGGCGCTCCTCCGAATTGTGGCGGGGGATTGGTACAAGTTCTTGTTCTTTCTTGCACGCCGCCACCACACGTGACAGGGCAGTTGCTCCATTCATCCCAATCAGACCACATACCATCAACTAAATAAAAAGTAAAGGAGATATACGTCATGGATAGCATAACTAGAAACTAACTGAAAAAACCCTTTTAAAGTGCCAATGAAGCAAAATTTTTCTCTACATAATTTAAAAAAATTACTATTTGAAATAAGCAATCCCAAAGTTTGAAAGCACTACGATAAAAATTGTTGATTTTACAAGCGCTAAAAGTTACGCTTTTTTGTCTTTAAAAATGGCAGAGACTGGGTCCGAATTTATTGCGAGATAAAAGCGTGTGACGTCAGTTTGTTTGCAAGAATTTGTTTACGCTCACTTGACTCCAGTCGCGAAAGATCGGATGGAAACTGATGCATGCTAATACTCGGGGTGTAAGACGTATTTTGGCAACTTTGGTTGTTTGGAGCCCCAGCAACGCAATATCGTCCACCTCTACGCTTTACTTTCTCACCGTCTGCCATATTTGCTTGCACTGCTTGCAAACAAACTGACGTCAGATTTGAGGTCACGTGGTATTTTGGCCGCGCGATTCAATTTGCCATTTTTCAGGCTAAAAAGAATAACTTTGAGCGCTTATAAAATCGACAATTTTTATCGTAGGGCTTTCAAACTTTGGAATTGCGTGTTTCAAATAACAATGTTTTTAATGATGCAGAAAAAAATTTCGCTTCATAGGGACTTTAAGCTTGTTATAGTTTCTCGTACGGACTTAACCATCCTTGTATAACAAGTAATATATAGAAGTGTGATATATATAGATTACTTCATAGAAAGTGCGACGTTCGGATTTTTATTCACGAGTTGCAAAACTGCGTTGCGTGTTGTTTTCACAACCTCGTTGGAAACCATTTGAATTCCCGCGCTCTAATTGGTTAGGTCGTTCTACTCTTGATGCTGATTGGTTATATTTTTCACATGTGAAGAAAGCTATACGCGAAGCTGATTGGACGTATCGCTTTTCTCACATGTGAAAATATAGCAGATATAGAATTCTATCTGCAAGGTTTATTACCTAAAATTGTCGCTATATATATAATAAATTAAAATATAATAAAAAGTATAATTTGTTTACTTGGACAGGGATCTTCATTGCACGATCTTGTCTCCTCACTATTCCCAGAACACGGCTCGCCGCCAAACGTAGGCGGGGGATTGGTACAAGTTCTTGATCTTTCCTGTATTCCACCTCCACAAGTCACAGGACATGCACTCCAGGGTTTCCAATCGGCCCAGTTTCCATTCCCTGTAAACAAAAAATACTGATGGCTATTTAACAATTAATTATTCCACTAGCGCGCGCGGGTTGGATGTGAGATAGGAAATAGTCAACAAGGCTTATGGTACTTATTCGCGTGGCGGCCATATTGGCGATAGACAATAGATTTCGTACCCCGAGCCTCGAGTTCAAATGTTTGAGAACGAGTTTTCGCGTTTTCAATCATTTTCAATCCCTCGGGACTCAACACGGCTGCGGTGTGATTATGGTGTGATTACCGAGTTGGCTATAATCATCTCATATATCCAACAAGCCCGAGTGAAATGACTGTTTTATCAAAAACGCCCCCAAAAGGTGCTCCTTTTAATCTTGGGTTGACCCATACGCTTGCCATTTTGTAGATCATAATATAACAGCTCATATACCATGATGACCCATGATGGCTAAGTCAATGAAAACTCTTGAATTGCATTATCCAGTGATCCAGTCCAGTGATGTACAATATTGTTTTCAAGAGAATTCCACCATTCACAAACAAGTCTCTGTGCAAAATGGCATGTACTTAAAACTGTTTAATTCAATTAATGCAAATAACCAACGAGGCTCGCTGGTGTTTTAGTCACTTTAATTTGATCTAAGGCGACTGTCACAGTTCGTGCGCTTTGAAAAATTTACGCTACATTTTTTTTTAAATCGACTTTTCTAACCGTTTCAATCTTCTCCATCCTCAGCTATCCTTGTTTCTTTTGGTTTAGTATCACTCCTTTGGTGTTTTTCTTCCTCAGCGAAGTATTATTTCTAGGTTTCCTTCATTTTAGAGTTTGTCGCTTCTCTCCTGTTATTTAAGACTTGTATTAAAGTGTTGTGCTAAGGCCGGGTGTAGAAAAGCCTGGACGTGATGGAATTGACAACCCGTAGGGAACGCCAAAAGCCCCGGGTCAGCTGTCAATTTTTGCGACATTTTGTTTGCTATTTGGAGTGAATTAATAAGACCTTTACTTTTAATAATGATTTGTAAATGTTTTTGCACTCATCCTTCTAATACAAGATTGAATCAAAGCTACAAATCAAATAAATACCACTATTTCTGAAACATTCTGATATTCGATGACTCATGATTTATCCCAGGATAAAGGATATTCTATTGTAAAATTAAGGCCAAACTCTAGCTTGGAATCAAGTTATTCAGAGTGGAGAATGTAGCTTCTTTTTGTAACCACACAGAAGAATGAAACGCTATTGAAGAAAGTCATGTCTTTCATGGTTGAACTTGATGCTATGCGTAGACGTTGTTAGTGTTGCAGTTTCTGTCGCTGTTGTTGTTGTTGTGGTTGCTATTGCTGTTCTTGTTCTTGTTCTTACTGTTGTCGGTTCTCGTCGTTGTCGTCGTTGTTGTTGGTGTTTTTGTTCTACTACTTCTGGCAAGTATATGAAACATTGGAAACATTGCAGAGCTTTACCTGGGCAAGGGAACTCGTTACATGGACGAGCTTCGTCAGAATTTCCAGGACACGGCTGCCCTCCAAAGGCCGGTGGGGGGTTGGTACAAGTTCTTGATCGATTCTGAACTCCACCACCACACGTGACAGGGCAGACACTCCAGTCCTTCCAGTCAGACCAGTTACCGTCAACTAAATTTCAAAGTTTCACATTCGTTGCATTAATCTTAATATTGTGTTGTTGTTGTTGTTGTTGCAATTGTTCAACTAAGCGAGTGAGAATGAAATGAAAGGAACTGGGCATAATATGCTGAGGGGTTTATTATTTGAGCGTGTACCCTGAAAAGGATGCTTTTCAAATCCTTCAATAGCCATTAGGCAATATTCAAGAAAGGCTTTGGATTTCAAAAGGACGGCCAGAGTTTTAAATCCATCATTTATTGTCTTCAATAGCGTAATTGTATTTTCAATATTCGAGAAGCCAAAATTATGAGATACATTCTAAACAGTTTTTACTTTTTACAAAGATAAAAAGAGGTTACTTGGACAAGGGGCATCATTGCATGCTCTTGATTCCTCGCTCTCTCCAGGACATGGCGCTCCTCCGAATTGTGGTGGGGGATTGGTACAAGTTCTTGTTCTCTCCTGTACTCCGCCTCCACACGTGACAGGGCAGTCACTCCAGTCATTCCAGTCTGACCAGTTTCCGTCGACTAAATGTGAAATTAATTAACCAATATTATTTTCGTTCTCATAAGACTCCCAGGTTATATGACGTTAAGAATTTGTAACATTTTTTAAAATGTACTGTAGAATCTTATGACCGGTTCTTCAGTTTTTAATAATAATATTAAAAACAGATATTGTATATATTAATGTTCCTTTTTCTTGTTTATCAGCTCTGAGAGAGCAGGGATGACTATTGCTTATCATGTACCAGGGGAAGTCATTCCAAGCTTTCTTTCAGTGAAACTGGCATAAATAACTGATTTTTTAACCTTAACTTTTAACTTTATGTTTTATTTATTTTGAATTGCCGTGCAAAAAGTGTCGCCGCTATGAGATAATTTGATTTGAGAGACCATTCACTTCATGCAGTTTTCTCGAAAGGAATGCGACCACATCTGATCATAAAATGTACGAGGATCGACTTTACGTGAAAGTGAAGAATGATCATCGCAGTAAATTTAAAATTTAAGCAATTGGAAAGAAGCCTGGGGTTCAACGGGACTCGAACCCGTGACCTCCGCGATTCCGGTTCGATGCTCTACCAACTCAGCTATGAAGCTACACATTTGGAGCGAGGTCAATTTATTGAGTTCATATTTTCCCGTGAGGAGTGACATGATGTGTAGTAGAAATGAAATAATTCATATTTGAATTGCGGATATAGATGAAAGTGAAGAATGATCATCGCAGTTAATTTCCGCTAACTCCAAACCATGGAAAGTTATAATGATAGCAAAAGTTTTACTTGGACAAGGTTCTTCATTGCACGCTCTCGTTTCGTCACTCTCTCCAGGGCATGACTCTCCACCGAAGGCTGGCGGGGGATTTGTGCAAGTTCTTGATCGATTCTGCACTCCACCACCACACGTGACAGAACAGTCACTCCAGTCACGCCAATCTGACCAGTTACCATCAACTGCAACAACAAATTTGAACGAGACAGTTCCAACAGAAAGATAAAAGTTACAGTACCCCAAGAAAATCACAAAGAATATCATGAGAAAATAAAGAACATCAGTTGAGCCAAATTTACTTGGACATGGTTCTTCATTGCACGCTCTCGTTTCGTCACTCTCTCCAGGGCATGACTCTCCACCGAAGGCCGGCGGGGGATTGGTGCAAGTTCTTGAACGATTCTGCACTCCACCACCACACGTGACAGAACAGTCCCTCCAGTCACGCCAATCAGCCCAATTGCCATCAACTACAACAACGAAATGGGATTAAAAAGCTCCAAACGGGAGATAAGTTCCCTAACAAATCCATAAAGCGCTAGCCATGCCAACAAATGGTTGGACTGACAAAAAGAAACATTAACATTTGACTTTTCTTTACTGATACCAAGAATCTCTTTGTATGCTTATTATAAGAATCTGGTTGAAAATAAAGACAATGAAAATCACGTAGCTGTCGAGTTTCTGCTGGACAATGCTCGAAAGAGAAGACTGGCCAACTGCAAACGATAACAATTTAAGGGATTCATGATAAAGTGATATAAATATTTGTTACGATCATATTACCTGGACACGGTTCTTCATTGCACGGGCGACTTTCTTCACTCTCCCCAGGACACGGGGCTCCACCGAAAGCCGCAGGAGGATTAGTACAAGTCCGTTTCCTGGTCTCTTGACCACCCCCACAAGTCACAGGACATGAAGACCATGGTTCCCAGTCTGCCCAGTTTCCGTCGACTATATTGAAGTTAAAAAGGATCAGTGACTCTATACACCCTTAAAAATTGAGAGTTTTGTGAAATCGCGAAATGTAACCACGGCAAAATGCACACCGCAATTCATGAAGGATTTTGACCGGCTTAGAAGCTGTCGTTGATACATACATATCATTGAATAAGGGGTAAAATGGTCATAGGTGACAAATGACGCTCACAATCGTGGGTTTTTGACTTGTTTATTGTATCGACAAATTTCGCGCCAAACGTGGTCACCGAAATTTTGTAATTTCACCCGTGAAATTACAAATTAACGTTGACAATTACGCGCCAAAATTAAGAAGCAATTTGTCATGCATGATATTATCGTAAATCATTCCAGCCTGCTCCTCGGGCTGAAATTCGGCATGAAATCAGGCCCGTAGACTGCCTATCCATGCTGATTCTGGACCGATTTTTGGAGCATGTTTTGATCCCCAGCGTATAGCGACCAAAAGCTGGTCAGAGCCTGCGTTCTTGGTGCTGACCAATAGAAAAGCGGGCTCTGGGGATGAGAATACTATTTACACTTACTTGGACAAGGGTCCTCATTGCAAGCCTCCTCCTCTTCGGCGGGACCTGGGCACTTCAAGCCTCCATTTGCCGGAGCAGGGTTATCGCACTTTCGGGTACGTTTTCTAATGCCACCGCCACATGTCTCGGTACAGTCGGTCCATTTCTGCCAATCTGACCATTCACCATCAACTATAAAAAAAATAAAACAGAAACTTATTTGGTGGGGGGCACGATGCACTTAACTCCGAATTGAACGGCCCGGGATTACGCTCTGGTTGGAGTTATAACATTATTGTGTTAAGTTGAACAAAATACGTTACTGTGACCGTCCGGCAAATTGAAAGCCGTGAGCGGTTGACATTTTTCTTGAATGTTGATTGTGTAGGGACCAATGACAATAAAAGTTCAGGACACGAGAGCAAACCACAAACTAATTACCGATGCCCTTTGCGGTTTAGTTTCCTCGCACCTGATCGATTGGCTTTCTCCTTGTAACACAATAACATCTCATAAATATTTATGGTGTCCATCATTTCCTGATTGTCACAGTAATCTCGCTGGGGGGAGGGGGGGGGGGGGGCGGTGTTTGTGGGTGGGGGTTTTTGCTTTTTTCCTATCAAGGAAACCTATCAAGTTCTCCTAATTTTAAGAATAAACTGCTTGAATTTTTAGTAAAATAATCAACATTATCTTTTGTTAACATATTGTGAAATACGAGTTGGCCTCAACTATAAGTCTGGTGGTTTCCCAGAGGTCACCTCGCCGTATATTAAACCCTATGTATTTTTTGTCAATATGATGACGATGATGATGATGACGTTAACGGTCATCTTTGTCATCCTTGAATTGGTAATGTAGAAAATTGTTATCAAGAAACGAGTGGTGTTTGAATGGGAAGATTGAGAAGGATTGTAATTGACAAATTTGAAAAATATAGCTTGAACTTTTCAAGGTGTTTTATTGGTCACAGAGGTCCTTTAAGAACTATTTGACTAACAGGCCATACAAGATCGACCATATAAAGAAGGCGAAGTCTGCGAGTTATGTAATCGGAGGGCAGGCCCCGGAGTGTTAACGGAACATACCTGGACATTTTCCTTTCTTAATTTCTGTCGTGATCTCATCAAGAGTCTCAAAACTCTCAGCCAAGAAAACGCTCTTATCATCTGTGGCCAAAGTGACTAAGTCCATGAGCACGATGCTTTTCCCGATTCCTACTGATATAACTTCTATTCCTTTGTTCTTTATTGGTGCTACCGCCTCTGACAGTATTTCTCCGCTTGACCTTGAGTCGCCCGCTGGAACTGTCTGTACTCCATCAGTCATAACAATAGCTAGCTAAAAAATCATGTGATAAAAGTCCCATATGAGGGCCGTATGCCTTAATCTAGCAGGACCTGAAAAAGCCGTACGGCCCTGTTATTACCCCGCGACTGCCGTGAGATGCAATTTGAACCGAAATGGAAAGTTAATACAACATCGTCGAGGAGCTAACAAATTCAAGAAATTGGCAGCAACAGCAGACGCCTAGAATCCTCAGTCATAAAGAAAACAACTTGAAGGCGAAGAGAAACGAAGCGAAACAAAATCTTCAACTATCTATAGTCCTATAAGATCCCATTCCAAGTCGTGCCACAGTTCAACGATTTAGAGCTGACACTGTCGTGTTCTTGCTAAACTTAATTAATCCTCTCGTTCAAGCCAAGTATGAATTTCGACACTGTCAAAGAAACGTCGGTACGTGTTGATCAATTCAGATTTCGCTGAGACTAGCAAGGTTACCAGAAACGTCGTGGAAATCCTTTTTCGTAGCCCTTGAAACGATTTCTTTGCAACTCTCTGCTAACTAAAATGAAGTAAGACGTGTGTGGATTGAAATGTCCTTGAAACTAAGCCGAAAAACCCGAAGATTTGGTCTTAGTTTTCACAGAAGTTTGAATATTCTACACATACTCCGAAACTCGCATGAACTGGTTTTCCCGCACGGGCTTTTCAAAATGAGCGCGAAACAGGCTGCCGCGTTTGCACGGGAAAATGATAAAAAAATTGTGGTCGTATGATAAAATGCTTATCGTTCCCAGGGTCTCTCATCTTCCCGCCCTCTCTCTCGCTCCGGGAGGGCTGGAAGATGAGCGACCCTGGGAACGAGGTTGGCTTGAAACTCGCTGCGCTCGGTCCGTACATCCTAGCGTCGAGTTAAATATTTTCACGCACGGCCTTCTCACCTGAAGCGTCAATCAGAAGGGTAATAAGTACATAATCCTGAGAAATCGCGCAAACATCGCCTGATACTTAGGCGGCGCGTTGACTAAAATCAGACAATATTCTGGAAGATGGAGCAGGATAATTATATTGTTTTATCATTCAACAAATTGTCAATGAAGCGCATTTTACAGCCGAGGAAGCTATAGCTATGCGGCGCTTTGCAAGACTTCGGACGAATCATTGGACGGATCAGTTGACGTGTTCGGACCAATCGCGAGCGAGAAAAAATGTTTAATTTGTTATAACGATGTGACTAAACTTGGAAAGAAACATAATTGAATAATTTTACCTTTGTGACGTTTTCCCTCATTCCACCTTTGGCTGAAAATATTTCCTCGTCAGCAACCTTCAGGGCCTTGTCAATGTATGTATATCCGCGAGTGTGTGGCAGCTTGTCAATCTTCTGCTTCACGTTAACAGCATTCAGCTTTGCTCCGGTGAATTCGTTGAAACGTAGCTGAACCAAAGCGTCAGTACTATACACAACAACAGCTACATGTGTGCCACTCGAGGATATGTCAAACTGATCGACTAATCTTTCAAGAAACCTTTTGAATTGGATAAAGTTTCTTCTACTTATACTGCCTGAATTGAAAGGATAACGAAAATTGTAAGGGAGGTAGCATTTATGCATGTACGCATTATATATTATAACGGGATTTCTGTGCATTTCGGTTTTGATCAACATTTTGTGGTCAGGAACTTCTACTGAGCCTATAGCACAGAATTGTCGTTAACATTGATGCTCTTTTTCACCTGCAAGTATAAACTTAACACACTCAAATGCAGCAAACGACCAATGACTTGTCAGCTTCCCACTTGTTGAGATTCTAAACGAAGCTATGATGTTAAGTTTGCAAACGGTACTACTTCAGTTTCCGTTTAGTGTCTGGTTACATTTTTAACAACAAACTGTATATATGACTGTATCGACTAACAAACTAAATAGACTGCAAAAACCGCGTACGAAGATCCTGCTTGATTA
Source organism: Blastomussa wellsi (assembly GCA_947652115.1). NCBI lineage: Eukaryota > Metazoa > Cnidaria > Anthozoa > Scleractinia > Plerogyridae > Blastomussa > Blastomussa wellsi. Next base: position 25,837,921 of record OX393566.1, on the reverse strand, counting down.
AAAGTTGGATCTCCCAGGAGATCTAATCAGTCAAACGTGAAAAATTAATAAACTATGATAAGTGCTGCAAGGCTGAAACAACGTGATATATTTTGAACAATATTTCGGCTGGCCAGACCTTAAATAGAATTTACATCAACTGAAAAAAAAAAAGGATAAAAACGTCAAGATAGAAGTAAATAAGTAGAAAATGACTAACCTGAGGAGTCAATCAGAAGTGCAATGTCCAAAGGCTTTGGGCAACCCTCTGTACATAATTAAAATAAAAATTATTGCCTTTACTCTCTTTGGGCTTCTGCGGTTTCTTTTACTATATCTATTTTTTATTGTTTTTATATTGATTCCGTCGCTTCTGGTTTCTGGTGTTTCTTCGTTGGAATCGAAGATGGCGATATACCTTCCATGTCTCATTGCAGTAGCTTTAAAACTTAAAGTAATAAGCATAGATGATCGCAAAGGGCAGAGTAAGAAAAATCACGCGTATTCTATTTGCAATTCAACTGCTATTCAATTTGCAAATTCTAGAAACAAAGGGAAGTTAAACCTTAATTTTACTAGGAAATATGCGAAATGTTCGGAAGCCTATCGGTCATCTTCTGATGAACTCGAAAGTTCTCCGAACATCTTCGGAGGTCTTCGTTGGAATCTTTATTTGCTCCTCTTCGTAATTTTGTGAGAGGCGCAGTGGCCTAGTGCGCTCGTCTCCGGATCGAGCGGTCCGGGTTCGAGCCCTGGCCGGGGAAATTGTGTTGTGTTCATATGGCAAGAAACTTTACTCTCACAGTGTCTCTCTTCACCCAGGTGTATAAATGGGTACCGGCGAATTTACTGCTGGGGGCAACCCTGCGATGGACTAGCATCCCATCCAGGGGGAGTAGAAATACTCCTAGTCGCTTCATGCTACGGAAACCGGAGATAAGCGCCGGCCTGATGAGTCACTTAGGCTCGAATGCAGACTTTACTTTAATAATTTTGTTCGCTATGTAATTAACTGTATGGCAACAACAGGGCACAAACAAAAGGTACTAACCAAGGACTTCAGCTTGTATGCATCGCAGCGAGCAGCCTCCAGGGGCCTCAGGACAACATCTTTGACCTTGTGAGCACTCACTATCTGAGAAACAGAGGTGCTCGATCCTTGGAGGGCAAGACTTTGTATACTCTATCACTTTGGGGCATCGTAAAGCTTCTGCGAGGGGCGAGTGAAAAATAAATGATTAGCAATTACAACTTAGTTAAACATTAGCCAAGCACATTTATGTAGGAAGTCAATCCATAACTTTTTTGCCATGTCTAAATTATACTCATCTAATTTTAGGCCGAGGCAGGCCGTTATTATAACAATAGAGTTGATGTTCTCGGGAGTATAAATATGTTTTTGGCCCGACTCAGACTCACTTTAGCCCTAGCCGTAGGCGAGGGCTAAAATGAGCTCTGAGGAGGGCCAAAAACGTATTTACGCCCATGCATGAACATCAACTCTATTACTATTATAATCATTCCAGAGGGCATTGAGAACAGCAATCAAAGACAGTAAGCAATATCTTGAACACTGCCGGCAGTTAGCCGGCGTTTATTTTTTATCGAAAATCAGGCTAAGGATATTTTCGAACCTTGCCAGAAAACCTCAAAATTCAATCATGTTTAACAGTTAGAACAAAATTTGCTCTACGTTTTCTTCAAATTAAACATACAGAATTCTAAATATCTATTTAGCGTTGTTAAAATGAATTGTGCAGCAAAATAAACTGAACTGGCAGTTTGGCATTGAATGAGTTTCGCTTACGTTAACTTCAGTTTGGCTGCCTGGATTCTTCTTTGAGTTTCCATAAAAAATTCCTCTTCATCTAGCTGAGAAGAGTGAGAATTTGCTTAATTGTAAGGCATTAAAGCCGTTTTATTATTTTTAGAGCTAGAGAAAATTTGGTTGCGGTCTCGATCCCTTGGTGCTGACCAAACGACCGTGCGACCGTGCGTGGACCGTGCAACGCTAAAGCATGCGCACGTTTATCAAGATCTCATCCTTTATTCCCGTTGCCATCACCATGGTCTTTCTGCAGTCCACTGCTTACAAGAGAATGAAAAATGAGCCCGTGCTCTAGCCCGCACAAGAAGACTGGACGAATAAATAAACTGCAAACAGTATGTTTTCTCTCAGAATTTCCCACTGAGCGAACACGCGAAGCCGTGTGCAACGGTGAAGGTAGCACGTGAGACCATTCACGAGTGAATTAATTCCTGTCCTCGCGGGACGTTCAAAGACGAGAAGTGAGCAGTAACGTTGTCATTAACAACGGGTAAGGTATAAACTTCGTCTCCAGTCGTGAGAAAACTGTGTTCGCTACGCTGTTTCTCATGTCAGAACGGGATCCACGAGCGGTGAAGTGAGAGGCGAGGTTCATCAAGCAGCGAGAAGCACCGATCTTGAGCACAGTCGGACACGTAGCTCTCCAGTGGGGAAAATTTGGGGAAAATTTCGGCGAGCAAAGTCAGCCAAATTTGCGAGCGTGATCTGAGGTAGAGGCTACCGCGCGTTTTCCTTCTCCTAAGGCTTCGCTCGGCTCGCTGGGGAGCCTGTTCGCAGACCATCGGACACGCCGATAGACTGGCATATTTTTGTGAAATCTGGAATGGATTTGAAGCTGAGTGGTCTTCCCGACGGGACTTTGAAATA